>JAJOZX010003534.1:0-192500 GCA_023014485.1 Bathynomus jamesi | reverse complement strand
AAATTTCTATTTGCATTTAAAACCTTGTATTTAGAAAATGTTCACACAAAAAAAATTAATTTTCATACTAAAACAGTTAATATTAATACGCTATGGACGATTTTTGTAGGAACATATTAAAATATAAGGAAGTACTTCATCGAGAAATCAAATGAAACACCAAATTCTATAAATTTCGAACGATGACTATTTTAATAGAACTAAGTATATACCCAAATATGAAGTTAATCTGGATCTTTTCAGTTTGGCGTACCGCGGATTTTCGAACTGAAAATTTGTATACTAATAAATTTTTATATGCTAATAACGAAAATGACATTACAGTATTTTCCTAGAGAAATATGCGCAACATACGAAAAAAAGGATCACCTGAAGATCAGGGCTCCCAGCCTTCTTTAGTTAACTTTATAAGGCTAACTAACGAAAATATAACGACCTAACCTAACCAGTCGTCAAGAGCGTACAGCTGACCTAACGACTGGTTAGGTTAGGTCGTGATATTTTCGTTAGTTAGCCTTATAAGGCTAACTAAAGAAGGCTAGGGGCCCTGATCTGGTGCTACTGTAGTATGCGGTCTACCTACGATTCGGCGGTCTACCCTTTAATTATAGTTTCTTATCTTCTTATTATTTTATTATTAGGTTAATTGTACGCCCTTGACGATTGGTTAGGTTAAGTCGTAATATTTTCGTTAAAACTAACGAAAATATCACGACTTAACCTAACCAATCATCAAGGGCGTACTGTAGTATGCGGTCTACCGTTAAGTATGCGGTAGTAGTATGTTTAACTTCTTTAATAATTCCTTAATTGTGTAAATTAAATTATAATTCCTTTCAATTCATTTTCAATTCCTTTTAAATATTTTGAACGGTAGACCGCATACTACAGTAGAAACTTAACGGTAGACCGCATACTACAGTAGAAACTTAACGGTAGACCGCATACTACAGTAGCACCCCTGATCTTAAGGTGATCTGAAAAAAATTGCATTTATATGCGCACTAGTTTGCATGGCGCATGACGGTTATCTAAATTATGTTGTTGTTGTTGTTGTTGGTTAGCCGATCAGCCCACCCTGATCCAGCAAGCCGGCGGCACGCAGGTAACCGATCGCCCTCTCCGGAGTGGACCAGAGGTTCAACGCACTAGTGATGTTGTGTTGTGTTCTATGTTGAGCTAGAGTGGTACAGTCTGTCATAATGTATTCAACCGTTTGTAGTGTGTCCTGGCACAGGTGGCAGGTGTCGTCTGTGGAGTTGTCTAGTCTGTGTTTATATGTCTGTGAGTTGGGGTGATGTCCACATCGGAATAGTGCTAAGTTAACTCGATCCGATCTGCTCAGGCTGGTCTCTAAATTATGTTGTGTTATGTAGTGGGTTTTACATAATAAACCGCTGATAATATCCTTTATTTATTAAAATTTGCAATATTTAATAATATTTTAATAAATAAATCTTCATTTGCATACCTTTTTCTCCATACAAACTCGCATAAATAGGAATCAATCATTTGGTGATGAGTGCCACACTGTCGCTTATTTTTTTGCTTTAAGGTGTGCCAGGTGCTCTCTCTTGCTTGAGTATGAGCACCGGAATCTGGATTAACAAAGTTTTCGCTATGGTTAACTTTTTGATGTACGGGATCTTGTGGGTTATAACCCATCATTTTTGACAACAATTAAAACTAACGAAAATATCACGACTTAACCTAACCAATCGTCAAGGCGTACAGTTGACCTAACCGGGCATTCAATTAACCTCCTCCTACTTCTACTTCTACTAGTTAGGTTAATTGAATGCCCGGTACTTGTAGGTTATCTCCCCCCCCCACCACCACCACCACCACCACCAATTTTGACAGAATATTTTTGTTAAAACGAACGAAAATATCACGACTTAACCTACCCAATTATCAAGGGCGTACAGTTGATCTATTATTAATTATAACATTGTTTGTTTCTGGAATAGTATTTACTATTTACTAATAGATCAACTGTACGCCCTTGATAATTGGTTAGGTTAAGACGTGATATTTTCGTTAGTTTTAACAAAAATATTCTGTCAAAATTGGTGGTGGGGGGGGGAGGGGGGGGGGGGGCGAGATAACCTACAAGTACCGAATGCCCGGTTAGGTTAACTGTACGCCTTGGCGATTGGTTAAGTCGTGATATTTTTGTTAGTTTTAATTAGTTTTAACACTATATAATTTAGATAACAGTCATGCGCCATGCAAACTAGTGCACATATAAATGCAATTTTTTTCGTATGTTGCACATTTTTCTCCAAAAAAATAATGTAATTTTCGTTATTAGAATATAAAAATTTATTAGTATAGAAATTTTCAGTTCGAAAATCCGCGGTACGCCAAACTGAAAGATTCGTTAATTTATGCGTAATTTTTCTTAATTAAATATTTTTTCTAGTTTTGGTTAATATGGGTCGTGACGACTCAAGTCGCGTGTGAATTTACATTGACAGAATGGAAGCCCCGCACACTGCAGCGACCGCGACGTGATTCCCCAGAATCGCGTCACGGTCGCTGCGACATCATGCGAGCAACAAATACCAATTAAATTATATCGTCAAGTAAAATAAATAATCAAAATGTAAATATTTTCTTCAAAACCGAATTAGTTTGCGTTAAAATTAGTGGCATCCAGAAACTGAATAACGAGTCTACCAGCTCCACTTAGAATATAAGTAAAAAAGTATGTATATGTAGTGACGGAAACGCCTTCAGATACTTTCGCGCTTTCCACACAACTACGACCAAGATGACGTCGCATCGAGCCACACTCAAAGCATTTCCTTCGGCCTCGCATCACCTCTCTCTTCGAAGAACCTGAGTGACATGTTCGACTCCATCATGTGAGCAACGTTGTAACAGGCTCTCATTGGTCTGGTGTCATTCACCTAACTTTATATAAAGAAATTCAGGTGCTACTGTGGTATGCGGTCTACCGTTAAGTTTCTACTGTAGTATGCGGTCTACCGTTAAGTTTCTACTGTAGTATGCGGTCTACCGTTAAGTTTCTACTGTAGTATGCGGTCTACCGTTAAGTTTCTACTGTAGTATGCGGTCTACCGTTCAAAATATTTAAAAGGAATTGAAAATGAATTGAAAGGAATTATAATTTAATTTACACAATTAAGGAATTATTAAAGAAGTTAAACATACTACTACCGCATACTTAACGGTAGACCGCATACTACAGTACGCCCTTGATGATTGGTTAGGTTAAGTCATGATATTTTCATTAGTTTTAACGAAAATATCACGACTTAACCTAACCAATCGTCAAGGGCGTACAATTAACCTAATAATAAAATAATAAGAAGATAAGAAGCTATAATTAAAAGGTAGACCGCCGAATCGTAGGTAGACCGCATACTACAGTAGCACCGAAATTCATTCCCTCGTGCGTTATATAACATTGATGTCATTAATCAAGCGTACATTTATAACATTTCAATACAACTTTCATTCAAACAACTGCAACTTTATTTGTTTCACTTGAATCTCATTTATTTTGTTTGATAAAAGAAGAAAAGGCGGAGCAAGTGTAGTTTACGTCCCCCTGTGGTGCCTAGTGTAATTTACATTCCCCTACATTATCCTAGTGTAGTTTGCGTTTCCCAATTTTGTCCGCGTATACCTAATCAAATAAAACGTTAAAATTAACTAAACTAACTAAAACTAACTAACTAAATCTGCTAAAACATATATATACATCCACAGGTATGTTCAAATCAGTGAGAAACACTCTTCAAATACACATTTGAACACATTTGAATTTTCAATATAAAGGTTTTGAAATACTAACAAGGCCTTCAATATTTTTCCGATGTCCGCCATTGAAAGCCCGGTTAGGTCAACTGTATGCCCTTGACAATTGGTTAGGGTAAGTCGTGTTACTTTCGTTAAAACTAACGAAAATAACACAACTTAACCTAACCAATTGCCAAGGGCATACAGTTGACCTAACCTGGCAAATGATCTTGTACGAAATGACCAAGGTGGAATTTCAGCCATTTCGCGTAATGGCTGAAGATTTTAGTCATTTTACGAAATGTCCAAGTAAAACAGCCATTTCGCGAAATGACTAAAAGTTTCAGCCATTACGAGAAATGTCTGGTTACACACTTTGACTATAACATATATATATATATATATATATATATATATATATATATATATATATATCGTAAAGAACGACGCTTGTATAGGAGATATTCCGCGCAAGACGAGAGAGAGAGAACGAAATAAATGAAAAAATGAGGTAACCACCCGGGAATCGAACCCGGGATCTTCCGATTGCCGGTCAGATGCGTTCTTTACGTTATTTATACTGCGTGTTCTTTGCAGTGAATGTATATATATATATATATATATATATATATATATATATATATAACAAAATAAAAACTATATAAGTAATGATAAAACGCGTTCCCTGGGATAAACGTGTCTTCAAAACCTGCTAATTCACCCTTTAAATTGAGAAAACATTCATAAATGAGTCAAAGAAGGATTTGCAAACTTAAATCTCTGAAGATTTTGGATTCTTTTCATCATCGCAATTCTGAATGAAACACTTTTTAGCACTTCTTCGAACGAGAATAAAAATATACGTGAATTTACGTACACACCTCTATCTTCAGACGAATATATATATATATATTCGTCTGAAGATATATATATATATATATATATATATATATATATTGTGTGTGCTAATTAGTTTGATCATTTTGTTGGATAACGATTATTTCAAAACAAAGACGATTGAGAGAGAGAGTTTTGGGGGTTTTAAAAGGTAATCAATCTCGTAAAAGTTTACAGTGCGGCCTTTTCTTTTAACCAGTAATAGAATGTATGACAGTTTGGGTTGAGTGTCCTTTTTCCCGGAGCATTTTCATACAAAACAATAAATTCCTTCTTTTTGTGATAAGCGTAACATATGCTGGATTTCAGTCCGACATTATATAAATTAAAGACTGGAAACTCGGAGGCTGCGCGGTCAACTCATCGAGGTTTTCAAGCTCTTACGCGGGTTCAACGATGTCGATTTTAGAAGCATGTTTAGTTTAAATGATAACCCAACTCGCAACAATGGTTGGAAGTTGGATTTGAAACGGTTTAGGACTAGTGTGTGTGGGAATTACTTTACGTATAAGATCTGTGACACGTGGAACAGGTTACCTTCAGAAGTTGTGAACAGTTCCTCTGTGGATCATTTTAAGAAAAGGTTAGACCAAATCTTGCACACTATTTGAGGGTGTAAAAAATTTTCCCTGGCACATGTTGCCATTGGTACCTCCTCGGTATGGGCCGCAAGGCCTTTTGAGGTACTTCTTTTCCTTGTAACTCTTTGTAACTCTCTCTCTCTTGGATAAAATTAGATAAATTAATAGTAAATTAAAAGCACCACCTATAAATTGCAAAGCAAAAATTAAACAAACGTTTTTAGGAAAAGCGATTGTCTTCATTATTTCCTCGACCACGCTGCTTAGGTTTGGGATGGCGTTATTTCGTAAAGAAAATACTCGTAAAGAAATAGAACAGCAATAGAAATTAATGTATTAAAAAGGAACGATATATATATATATATATATATATATATATATATATATATATATATATATATATATATATTATGCTCCAGATAGACAGGAAATTCAGAGAAGCACGAAAGCGATCGATCTCGGGATAATAATGACAGATGATGCGAAATTCGAAACACAAAATCAGATAGCGAAAAATAAAGCAAAAAGAGTCGCCGGACAGGTACTAAGAACGTTCAAGAGAAGGGTCAGGACAGTAATGATTCCCCTGCTAAAAACACTGATTATACCAAAGCTTGAATACTGCTCAGTTTTGACGTCCCCATATAAAAAGGAGGAAACTAATAAACTAGAAGAAACGCAAAGGTATTTCACAGCCAAGATTGATGGCTGCAAAGAACTCAACTACTGGGAAAGACTACGTAAACTAAATCTGTACTCCCTGGAAAGAAGAAGAGAGAGGTACACCATAATCTGCATATGGAAAATTATCGAAAAACTGGTACCAAACCTAAAACTAAACCTAATTACCATTCAAACAACACTAGAAAATAGGAAAGGCAGAATGTGTAGTGTTCCCAAATTAAAGGCCCGACAAGGGACCTCCTCAACTCTGAAGGAAAATAGCTTGGTTGTCAGGGGGCCAAGACTTTTCAACCAGCTTCCAAAGGACCTCAGAAACGTAACGGGAGTCAAAGTTGAAGTCTTCAAGAGAAGAATGGATGCCTGGCTCAGGACGGTACCAGATGAGCCGGGCGTGCCTGGCTATGTACGGTGGAGAGCGCAAGAAAGCAACTCGCTCCTCCACCAAGCCAGACCTAGAGGCGGGGCCACCAGTTTGACCTCCGTGTGAAGAGAGACCAACGCACGAAACAACATAAGGCTCATAAGGTATATATATATATATATATATATATATATATATATATATACTGTATATACTGAAACTACAGGATAACCATACAAGATAGAATTCAAGGATAAGATGCATTGATCAAGCAAAAGTTCAACTTGTTTTTTTCTAAATAACTCCTTTTACAGGTTACCGGTTACGTGTTCAAAATGTATTAATTAAGTTCACAATAAAAATTCCGCAGAATACATCACCCGAAATTACATACCAGATAATAATTTTCCGATGTATTGTAATGTTTTAAAAGAATCTGGTTGCCGGGTTTTTTTTTTTTTTTTTTTGTGCAATTAAGCGAGTTTTGAGATAAATAAATTTTTCAAAGAAATGTATATCTCGAACGTTGTTCAATTTCACAAAAAACGGACAGTAGAATCTGTTAAAACGCCTCAAGATACATCAAATAAATATTTTCTGGTAATTAATTTCATTTTCTTTATTGTAATCTAATTTAACCTAACCTAACCTCACCTAACCTAACGTAAACTAACTCCATAAACACTAAATCTGACCCGCGAAGTGTGTGAAACAGTAAAATGCAGTTAAATAAAGTACCGTATATAGAAAATGACTAACTTGTGAAGTTGATAACTAAGCTTGTGGAGGATACAGCTTAGCCAATACTTGCAGCTGCCAATTTTGATTGGATAACATATTAAATATTACTTTTTTATCTCAATGATATTCATTTGCACACAATATGAAACATTAAATTGAAGTGAATTGAATAACCTTTATTAATAATAAAATAAATACATTTGTTTTACAATGACATAAATAATTGTGAAGCTGGACTACTTATTTTATTTAATTTGGTCCTTAAGCTTTAAGCTTTACTGGGCTCTTATTAAAAATAAAACGGATAATTATTAGAAATTAATAATGCATAAATCATGAATAAGTATTATCAATTAATGCATGTATTAATCTTAAATTATTATTATCGATATGAAAAATGCAAGATTATTATTGAAGGTATTATATTAATACCATACAAAGAAATCAATATTATACATGACAGATAATTGAACAATCACGAGTAATACAGTATGTCTTTAATCCTAGATTACACACGAGAAATTAATAAACCGTGGTAATACACATTAATCCTAGATTTTTATTAGTATGCCATTATTAATCGAGATTCCAACTTGGTTTTAAACGAATTTACATTCACACTATTTTTTATATGAGCATTTAAATCATTCCATAGTTTTAATCCAATGAAAATGGGTAATTCTTGAGATGAAGACAATCTAAATTGAGGTATAACATTCTTCGATCTATTTCTGATCTGATACGAGTGGATTCCTTAATGAATTACAAAATATCTATTTACCCATTGTAAGTTAATGATTTTGTTCTTACACTCGTAAATAAAAATAAAATGTACCAGTTTGATTACATCAATGAGCTTCAGTAATTTTAGCTCTTTAAATAATGCACTAGAGTGATCAAGGAAATCAGCATCGGATAATATAACCTTATTGCTCTTTTTTGGATAACAAAGATACTGTTTGAAGCGTTGTTCGCGGAGTTTCCCCAAACAAGGGTGCAATGCGTTATATAAGCTATAATAGTTTATAAATTTCTGTAATAGCTACAATAAAATTATACACATAATATTTCGACTGTAGACATTTGTAGACATTTGGTAACTGTCTACCCACGACTGAGGTTTCTGTTCCAAGTGTTGCCAAATCTACACCGTATTCACACGGTTATCCGTGATTCACTTAACCGTGATTTACTAATTGTGACCACTGTGAATTATATTATCCGTGATCATGGCACCGAGGTAACAGCGATTTGGCGCGATGTTTACATCCGCGGCTAACCTCCCACCAGCCCACCACAACGCGCCGTGGTCAGTCTTTCTGCACTTCATAGAATATATATGTGCGCTTGTGGCTTCACATATACTTAACTGTATATTATACTGTAATAAAATAATACTTAATCAACGGATCCCGGAATGAAGAACGGAACATATGTGTGTGTGTGTGTATATATATATATATATATATATATATATATATATATATATATATATATATATGTCGATTTTCCACATGTTTTGAAATGGCAAGGTGAATAAGTGCCCAGTAGTTAGGTTTGGTTGAGAAATGAACCCAAAATTTTTTTTAGAGCAAACGGATAAGGGCCTGCTTGCGGATTTGCAATTAAAGTTTGTTATGGTTTTTGACCCAATTTTCGTCATACGCGATAGGTAAACTCGTCATTTTTGAAGACATAATATTAACTAATTATAGATGTAGCAACTCAATATCATTTTCTATCCCAAGAGGAGACAATGCCTAATGTATATCATGTGTTTTAAGTGTAAAATGCTAAAATTTCGTTGAAAAAACATGCATTTTTGCTAATTTATCCACATATTTTGGCTACAAAACTTGAAAAAATACTTTCAAAAGGTGATAAATTCAAAAAAATCACATGTTCTCATGTAAAAAGAAAAACTATTCATATAAATCATCATAAGATTGAGAATAATGTCCTTTTGACATAAATGCAGGACGCATCTTCCTGCTCAGTACTTTAGTAAGGATACATCTGTGACGAGTTTCGAACCCGTACACGGTATGGGAAGTCTCTGTCACTAATTTCACACTCCTCTCAACACTCTGAGAGTGAGAAGGCAAGTCTGGAATGTCTGGCTTAGTGTTAGTGTCCATGAATGACTGGATTTCTTCATCAGATAGGTGCTGTGTGGTAGGTGGTTCCATGACATCAGGGTCAGTGAGGTCGATGAGCTCATGCCAGTGATTTGCATTCCAATTCACCTGGGGAATTTTCTTACCTGCTTCCTGGTTGCTCTCCATTCTATAAATGAAAAATGAAAATGAAAATATAAGTAAAAATATAAATATAAATAAAAATATAAATGAAAAATAGAACTCAAATATTGCCGTTTCAATAATACAAACAAATTACCCACTTAAAGTGACAATTATAATATTTTTTCAATATTTTTTCGAGAATAACAGCTTCGGCAAAAAAAAATAATAATAATTACAAGAAGCGCAAAATTTACCTGTGTCTGAGAGTGAGTATAGTCTGAAGCCCAAGATATTCCTGATTCTGTCTTCATCATCTTTCACCATGGCATAGAGGATGTTTTCAGGTCGGAGGCAGAAAACATTACCCTGGATGTGCTGCTTTACAATGCGTTTCATATCATCAAATGGAATCAGCCTCAGTCGGCTGATAGCAAAGAAGAGGATGCGAGGAGAATCATGCAGCTTAGAGGATGCCTTTATCTCAAACCATGCAGGAGCATAAACTCGAACAATGTAATGGACCAACTTTTTCAAATTCAGGTTTGGTCTGTTGTCTCTTGTGTACAAACAAAGAAGTCGTATGGCAAGAATTAACCATCTTGCATGGTTAAGTGGACCAATCTTCCAAGCAGCCCATCTGTCATCTACTCTTCCTGATCCGATCCCTCTGCAATACTCATACAGAAGCCTTTGATCATGACTGAGGTCTTTCAGTACTTCCTCTGGAATGTACCCTTCAATGATTGGAGTTTCCACAGCTTCAAACTGTACCTGAGGTTCATCCTGGATATCTTCTGCTCACCTTTGCCCAAGGGGCCCGCTGAAACTTGGGCCAGTTGTCACTCCATCCATTTTTTTGAAAATAGCTTTTAATGGGAGTTCATTCTGATGCAGTGCGCAACCAATAGTGTGCAGTTTCCTCCCCAGAGTTTCTTCAAGTTTTACCACTAAACCACTCTTCCAGCCAGTGTTGGTTGCGGTATTATCAAGAAGAATGGCTCGGATACTTTCAAGGCTATTATATTCTTCAAGAACACTGAATGTCTCCTGAGCAAGGACCTCACCAGTGGCGCCTATAACAGGAATTGTTCTGTGGGTCAAGTAGGCGCCAGGAGATTTTCCATCTTCATAGGTGAAGGTGAGGTGATGTTCTGCGTCAACACACTTTCTGAGAACAGTTTCCCCTTCAGGTGTCTCTATTTCTTTGTAAGTCATGGTATTCTCGTCAACCTTCCCATCCACACCAACACAAATGAGCTGTGTCTTTTTCTCTGATTCCACACCCTCACTAACTACCCTAATTTGGGCTTTGGCCCTGTCTAATTTGCATTTGTCAATCATGATGTGATTGATGTCAACTTCAGGTCTCAGTAGGTGTTTGATGTCATGGAGCAAGGCATTCCCAAGAGCTGCGCCCAGATTTGATGAACATTCACCTCTGACAAGTTCCATAACATATCTGGGAACTTTAAAAGGCTGTAGTCTCCTGAAGGCCTCTTCTAGGCTGCTATTCATCTTCTCCTTCCTGAAAATAAATGGAAAATATTAATGCGTTTTCTGTTTATTTATTTATTTATTTATTTTATATATAATTAATATAAATAAAAGGAAACTAACCTCGCCACCAGACGAACTGCTTGTAAGTCCAGGCAACTCTGTAGGCTGTATGAAAGATCCTACTAGCTCAACTTCCTCCTGAGGTAGTACATGTTGCTGTCCTTGTTTGGCCTACCTGTCTCTTTTGGCAGCAGCTGTGTCCACTGAAGACAGCTGGTATGCACCCTTAGGACCTGTTTTGGATCGCTGGCTGATCACGAAGGTATGCTCTTTCTTCAAGTGGCACCTTTGCATTTCGAGGGCAAACACAGATGATGTGTTCTTGTGTACACTTGTCCTTCTTACAATATACTCTTGAATCACTGCAAGGCAAAATATCTAAAGAACAGGAACAGGCAGAAATATCAAAAAGTTTGTCCAAGTTAGCATCCAGATTTCGCCTGACACTTGCCTTAGCATGCTGGCGATTAATGTCTTTCACAAGAGTGAGTAGGTCTTTAACCTTTCTGTCAATGGATTTGTCATTAATCAAAGGCAGCCTTGGATTCACTGAAGACCAAATGGATTTTAAATCCTTGCTAACTTGCTGCACTAAGGCCCAAAAATAAAAATCTGCGCCAGGGTTAGCATGATTAATTAAGGTCATAATAGTATTGAATCAGCTGCCTGTAAGTGCTTGGTTCGGTCATTAATAATTCATAAGGACCACCTCCATACTTTTCTTCACTTTTCTTTCGGGTCAGGTGTCTTGTTTTCGCTTTCGGCATTATTTACGCCGGAAAATCTGAAACATAATGAAACGTGTTAATGCGAAGCAATATGTAAGAAATAAGCATGAACGGTCACAGGAAATATAATATTTTACCATTATTTTTTAATAAAGATGCATAATTAATAATTATATAAAAATACAAGCAAAACGTTGATATTTATACTTATAGAAACAAGTTAATAATTTTGGGTTTGCTTTGTTTTGGTTGCGCGTATGCCGCATACGGGATTTTACGCATGAAGCGACAACAGAAAAAATTAAAAACTTAAAAGCTAAATTCGCATTCTGATCTTTTTTCAAAATGCATTTCTTTGTGATTTTCACATTTCATAGATGAAACAACAACTACTGGATGTTTATTCGCTTTCTGGTACCAACTTCGACCACCCCTAATATATATATATTAGGGGAAGACCTTATATTTATATTCAACGGTGAATATTTTAAACAGACTGAAGGTGTTCAAATGGGTCTGCCTCTTGGTCCCACCTTAGCTAACGCGTTTCTGTGTCATCATGAAGTCAAATGGTTGAATGAGTGTCCTTCCAACTTTAAACCGGTTTTTTATAGAAGATATATTGATGACACTTTTCTCCTGTTTAAATCACCAGACCATATCCCTTTGTTTCGTAATTACCTTAATTCTAAGCACCCTAACATTCAATTTACTTCAGAAGTTGAATCTAATAGCTCTCTGTCCTTTTTGGACATTAAGATAATAAAAACTAATTCCTCTTTTGAAACTTCCGTTTACCGAAAGCCGACATTCACCAATCTTACTACGAACTTTTCTTCCTTTATCCCTTTAGGTTTCAAACGAAATTTAATCTCGACTCTGACCAATAGAGCTTTCAATATCTGTTCAGATTACTTCAAACTACACGATGAACTAGATTTCATCCGAAAACTCCTTGCCAAGAATAATTTCCCTTCTAGACTGGTGGAGACTACAATAGGCAGAACCTTAAATAGACTAATAAGCCCTACAACTAGAGACTTAATTACAGTCCCCAAAGATATCCTGTATTTCACTTTGCCCTATATGGGAACCTCAAGTTTTAACATTAGAAACAAACTTTTAAAATTGCTCAAGGAATTCTACCCACAACTGTGTATAAAAATTATATTCACCCCGTCTAAATCGATTTACCATTTATTTAAATACAAGGATGTTATTCCTACACTTCTTAAGTCATCTATAGTTTATCAATACAAGTGTGACCACTGTATGGGGTCATATATAGGTAAAACTAAAAGACATTTAAAATCTCGTATTTACGAACATCTCGGTAAATCGGTCCGTACAAATTTACCCCTTGGCAAACCACCTAATTCCTCATACGTAATCACTCGCACAACAATAACCACCCAATTTCACAGTCTAATTTCACCGTACTTGCTGCCGGAAGCTCTGACCTTAAGCTTAAAATTATGGAGTCTTTGTTTATTTATAAACTAAAACCAGACCTAAA
This sequence comes from Bathynomus jamesi, assembly GCA_023014485.1. Taxonomy (NCBI): domain Eukaryota; kingdom Metazoa; phylum Arthropoda; class Malacostraca; order Isopoda; family Cirolanidae; genus Bathynomus; species Bathynomus jamesi. The sequence goes on along the minus strand of JAJOZX010003534.1, from coordinate 179,421 downwards.
TTCTGACGAATCATCGATAGATCTGCTATGTTTTGGTTAAGGTACTAGTTTATTTTATTTACATTTCAGTTTTAATGCTTTTACTTTTTTATAATTTTAACTTTTTAACTTCACATTTATTTACCTTTTAGTTTTAATGTTTTACATTTTCTTAGCTACTTTTTATAATTTTTTAAGTTTATTTTAAATTGTTATTAAGCAATTTGTATTTTGTATGTGATTTGGAATTTTATTGTTTTAGCCCTGAAGATGGAATTAGTGCATTCCGAAACGTTGGTACTATTAAACCTTGAAGGATGTTTGTATTTTCTCTGGTGTTCCTGTTTATTATTATATATATATATATATATATATATATATATATATATATATATATATATATATATATATATATATATATATATATATATATATTCCGAACATTTTTCATTTATTTCCAAACGTTTCAACGATTACTTTTGCCATCATCATTGGTTTAAACAAAAAAAGTAAGTTTACCTTAAGTAAAACACAATTACAAGACTCTTTAAAAATTAAGTTTAATAAATTTAAAATAGATTAAAACACTAAAAATTATAACAATAAAATAAAAAGAACATTATCCAATGTACAAAAAAAGGTTACCTTAAATCAGTGCTTTTCACTAAGTTTTTTAAGGGAGCCATATATATATATATATATATATATGCGCTTTCATATTTAACAAAGGATTGAAACTGAATGTATGGATGCTAATGTTACTGTTTGGTTGGTTGGTTAGTGAGAAGAACTGTTGGCTGGTTAGAAAAACGTGATTTATAAGAACTATTGTTGTTAATGGCTCGTTTGTTTTTACGAATATATAAGGACTCCAAAATTCTTATTTAATTCTGTAAGGTTGTTGGCTTTTGTTAATATTTCAAAATGGGTTTTATAAAGGAAATGATCACTATCGTTACCATGATTTCTAATTGCTGATAATAGTGAGTTACTAAGAGGACGATTAGTTCGAACTGATAAGCTTAAATGTTGGGAAAGACGTACTTCCAACTGAAGTTGTGTACTGCCAATATACGCGGCCTTACAGCTGTCGCACGTGTATTGGTAAACGACACTGGGGCAAGCAGTTTTAGGCAGTTTATCTTTAAACCTGAAAAACATTTGATTTTAAATGGATTAACCAAAGCAAAGTCTGAACATATTCTATAACTCCTTTGTAATAATGATGATATGGCATTAATTTTATACCTGTAAAATATACAGCTCAAGTAATTATTTCCTAACCCAGTAAAAGTTTGTTTTCTATACAGAGAGGTGTGAAATTTATTATTAAACCTTTTTATCAGTACATCAAGAAAGAGTAAACTATTATTTGTTTCATTTTCAAAGATATACTTAACGTTTCAATGTTGTTTATTGAGATACTCAAGTAAAGGTTATATATGTGATGGATGTTTAAATACTAAGAAAATATCATCAACGTATCTCCTATAGTAGACAGGTTTAACTTTGTTAGGGCAATTTCTTAACCAAAGTTCTATATAAGGGCATTATATATATATATATATATATATATATATAATTATATATATATATATATATATATATATATATATATAGTCGCAATGTGTTTATCTAAACTAGCCATTAATTATGTGTTCCCTTTCTGAAAACAACTCGTACAAAGTGAATGAGGAACAACCCTTCGTGTCTCGATGAAATAATCCGTCTCTCCTTTCCTGTAACGCGATCTTTAATGTCACAGTTCACCTTCAGCGTTACAATTCTGTCACCGGATTTGTCACTCTCAGATCCGGAGGCGGCCAAGTTCCGGTGAGGAAAAACATCTTTATTTGGATAAGAATGAATTTATGGCTTTATTACCGAACATTTTGAACTTTATATCTTTGTTTTATGTTTATTATGGACTGGCCCTTTTCAATGGTTATATTAGAGTGAATACGTCTTCTATAATAATAATAAATAATAATAATAATAGACTAATAATAATAATAATAATAATAATAATCATAATTTACACTTTATTCTTCTCTTTATATATATATATATATATATATATATATATATATATATATATATATATATATATATATATATATATATATATATATATGGGAGAGTTAATGCTTTCCAATACATACGATGCAATTTCTAAATTGTAAGTAAATCATATTTTAATGGCATGCAAAAAAAATGAAATTCTTTGACAAATCTTTTTAGATAATGTAAAACATTATAATCATTTTAAAGCAATAGAGACATTGAGACAAAAGACTATCTTACAGTAAATTTAAAAACATATAATTGGAGATTATATAGGCCTATATATAGATATATATACACTCGTGTGTGTGTGTATATGTATATATATATATATATATATATATATATATATATAGATAGATAGATAGATAGATAGATAGAGCTACCATTACACTTTCATTTTCCTTGGGATGTGTAAAATATTAAATACGTTTAAATGAAATGTGTTGACAATGAGTCTTCCTTCCCTTCGCCTTACGCATAAATTGGGCATAATATTAATAATACTTAACATAATATAAATCACCATATAATATTCTTATATTACATTAAGAGTAAATGTATTTAATAAATATTAATAAGAGATGCGATTCGTCACAAATTTCAATAAATTTTTAAACGTTGTTGCGAGAAAAGGTGAGAAAAGCGAGTTAATCTGGTGCGATGAAATGTGGTGAAAGAGACCCGCTTGAAAATAAAAAAGATTAATCCATTAGTGCCCATTGGTAGAATTTCCTACCAACAAAATTGTTTGTCATTATTGCGTCACTTTTTCTCGTATCCACGTGATCGTCGGTATAAGTCATTGATATGACGCGATCTTTTAGACTGTCATATCAATGACTCGTACCGAATCTTTTAAATTGCGTCATATCAATGACTCATACCGAATATCACGTGAATACGAGAAAAAGTGACGCAATAATGACAAACAATTTTGTCGGTAGGAAATTCTACCAATGGGCACTAATGGTTTAACAGACCCACATCATACTTTTAATTCGTAGAAAATGTTATATTTTAGCAACTATAACGTTATAACTACAACTTATAACGAACGAGAGTAAAACGGTTTTTTTTTAATTAAAGTTATGATATAAACCTATACAATATATATTAGTGTCAACATGTTAGGACTTAACTCCGTCTCATTTCCATCTTGTACAGTTACGGTAAAAAGTTCCTATAGAAATGTAACATTTCTTTAAAAATCATTAAAAAAATTATTTAATAATTTTTTTTTTTTTTTATTTTGGAATTTTATTACTGGGCACCAGAAATTAATAAAATAAAAATAAATAAATAAACATAATCTTGCCATTTAGTAATTTTTTATGATTTTTTTAAAAAATTTATATTTGTAGGCAAACTCTTTTTCTGAAATTTTGCCTTAAATTAACTAAAAATGAGGAAAGTTATTTTCACCAATTTTAATCACCATCCTTTATTAAAACCAATACATGACAAAAAATGGCACACTGCTCAGGCCAACCAATGCAGACCATTGTTCTAACTCTAAGTCTTTTATTTTATTATTATTATTACCAGCATCATCGGGATTCAAACCCCCAACCTCAGTGTCTTTATTTCTTCACTGAGCTGCGGGCACTGAAATCCAGTAAAATTTTTCTTATCCAAGTAGAGTTTCGGTTAAATTACTACTAAATTGTAGTTAGGTATTTCATATTTTAAAAGTTAACTTAGCATTTTCGATTAATTTATTCATTAGGTTTAGAAATTAAGACCGGCCGCACGCAGGATCGTCTTGCGACTGACGTCTTAGGTCGTGACGACTCAAGTCGCGTGTGAGTTCACATTGACAGAATAGGAGCCCCGCACACTGCGTACCCCGCTGTGGTATGCGGGGCTCCCATTCTGTCAATGTAAACTCACACGCGACTCGAGTCGTCACGTCCTAAGTCGTCAGTCGCAAGACGATCCTGTGTGCGGCCGGCATAAATGGTTTATTATATTAATGAACACAGTCGGACAGTCCAAGTGGTAAATATTCCTAGTTGTACGATAGTATTAAATATATCGAAATATAGTTAAGTAAATTTCGTTAAATTATAGTAAAAATTATATTACTAAAGAAATTAGCAAAATATTTACTATAATCTGTATTTACAAAACGTCAAGTTGTTATCTGTTTGGTTTACTTCACCCCCTTCCCCGGTACAAACAGCCAAGCGGGATCATATACACGCGGGTCGGTACATCTGAAAGTGGAAAAACAATCGTTCATCCAACCACTGAACAGAGCCAACGACGTCATTTAATCTCGTTGATCTAACGGGAAGTGATATAACCACGTGGCCATGCATATTCACTCATAATAATATGATGTACACCGACGGATGGCGTCCTAAATCACAGTCATAAACCAACTTTAATACGAATACAACGAGCGTACGCTTGACTAATTAACCTTGACTAAATAATTAACCTTGAGCGAGGGACTAACTTTAAACATTGACCACGAATGGAATGGGGAATACTTTGTAACGAGGTTCAACGAGAAAACCCAAAAATAGTATAATGTTGCGAATTCGCGTGCACACTCGAAATGACGGACGCACGCAAAAACAAATGTCGTTCATATTTAGAATGTGCGTGCAGCTAAATTTATATGAAATTGAGATTTTAGCTGTGAGATAAATGTCATTTATAAGAGTCACGCAATAATTACTGATATAACGATGCAACTGTAAACAATTACTGATATAACGATGCAAGTATAAGTAATTACTGATATAACGATGCAAGTGTAAATAATTACTGATATAACGATGCAAGTGTAAATAATTACTAATATAACGATGCAACTGTAAATAATTACTGATATAACGATGCAACTTTAAGCAATTACTGATATGACGATGCAGCTGTAAAGAAGATATATTTATGATTAAAAATGGACCTGAATGAGTTGTATTTTTTGGTAGGATAATACAGGGTGACCATAAAGGAATTGTACAAGTTCCATTTGGAATAAGCTAAATTTGTACGATTATATTGTGCCACATCCTGTATTTCACTCAAAGCGATGAGTACTGCGTGTCGTACGTCATTTGTCAATTATCGTATATCTATATATATATATATATATAATATATATATATATATATATATATATATATATATATATATTTCGATGGTAAATTTCATTGACATTATAATTAATTAATCTAATTTTATTTTAACCTTTCCCAACGTAGCAGTTTAACCCACCCATAACCTAACGTAATTCAATATAATTTAATTTTATTTAGACCGACAAATGTAAGAACAAAATCATTAACTTACAAATAAATAAATAAATAAATAAAAAAATTTTCAGGAATTCTCCCAAGAATCGCAGGATCCGACAACTTTTTCAGTAGAGTTACCTGCATAAATAATATTCTTAATCCCTTTGCCATCAGTAAAATATCGAATTCGTCGATCTGTGGAGTCATTTTCTTAATAAAAAGGATTCATTTTTACATGATGGTCTTCATCTAAATGGCGTGGGAGCAGCTAGTCTTGGTAGATTATTGTATGGCTCTGCGATGGCTTTTCAGGCAAAAAACGGCGTAACTCCCATGAGAGCGAATAGCCTAACATAAATTTTCCTTCCAGCGAAGAACCTCTTCGAAGAACCTCGAGATTCTACTGCGGTACTCAAGAATTTATAAGTGTATTTTATATTAATGCTCGAAATTTAAGACTTAAATTTGATGAGGTATTAAGTATTATCTTGGACCAAAAATTTGAGGTTGTAGTAATTACTGAATCTTGGTTAAATACAGAGTAGAAATTTTCTCAAAGAATATCATATCCCTGGTTATGAGATGTTTAACAATGATAGAAAAGAAAGAAGAGGTGGTGGTATAGTACTATACGTTCGGTCACACTTAAGCCCATAAATAAAAACACTGCACAAACTGATAATATAAATGCGACGTTTGTTGAAATCAAAGACAACTCACGAAAGAAATTAATTATAGGTTTAGTATATAGGCCTCCCTCTCAAACTGTCGAGTGATAATTGGCTTCAGGAACTAATTTTTGATGTAAGTAGCGAACATGATGCGATAATTATGGGAGATCTTAATTTACCGTGCGGGGATTGGGGTGTTCCTTCGTAGTCTAATTCCGGTCGTCGACTGTACGAGGGTTTGCTCGAAAGCTCACTTTTTCAAATGGCCAAGGAACCCACTGGAGAACGCAATATTCTAGATTTAGTTTTAAGTACAGACCTAGACTTAATTGATAATATCTCTATAGGAGACTACTTCTCCACCAATGATCACAGGCAAATAACATTTGAAATTGAAATTAATGTTCATAATTCGGAGAGCCTCGAATACGTTTTGGATTTTAAAAGAGCTAAATTTCGTAACATGAAACTGCAACTTTCGATCCATAATCGTGATGAGGCTCCATCGCACAATGATATCAATGGCACATGGATTTCCTTTTATAATTATTTTAAACGTTTAGAATGAAGTAATATCCCATTAGGGGCCATTCAAAAACCACGTGGTCCTTAAAGGCGGGGAGGGGGTTCTTATTGACCACTAAGGGCCGCATGGGGGAGGGGGGTCTTGACGTTAACCACGTGGCCAATACTAAGCATAAAATATCGTTTATAATATTGTTTATCATATTATCATATATTATATTATATATATCTATATATATATATATATATCTATATATATATTACCCTCTTTTTCGTTGAAGTATTCATCCGACACGAATGCAACGAGTCTTTGCTTATATTGAGGTTCTGGATATAGTAGGCTAGGTGTAGCTGTAACCCCTAGATCCTGTCCCAAAGCTGGATCCTATCTGCTTTTGCAGATAGCTGGTGAGGGAAGTTATATTTTTGGAGGCCTCTTTGCGAGTGGACCCGTTGCCCTCGTCAGACTAACATCATGAAAAGAAAAAACTATAGTGTTTGTCATTACCATTACTTATTCGGACTATAGTGGATTTAATTTTCCCAGAAGAGTTCCTTGTTCCATGCACGGTCTGTTCTGTGTGTATCATATATAGATTATATATATATATAAATATATAATATATATATATATATATCTATATATATTGTAAACTCCAGAAAATTGCGGAAGACTCTAATCTTTATAAACAGAAATTCGCTGTACCTTTATTTCGAAAAATTCTACAAGACTCGAATCTTTAATGTTCATGAAACGCAAATTCGCCATACTTTTAATTTGATTTATTACTTATAATTTGCTTTATTTTAATTTGCATTTTAATTTACATAAGATTAAGAAGGGGTGGGGGTGACATCAGAAGACCACGTGATTTTGGAGGAGGGTTTAAGTTATTGGCCACAAATGACAACAAGGAGGGGGGGACGGGTTTGAAAACCACCCGAAAAAGGACCACGTGGTTTTTGAATGTCCTCTTACCTAAAAAGAGACTGGCGAACAATGTTCCCTCTAATTTTTTTTAGTCCGTGTGCGCAAGAAATTTTCGTTGTGCATACATTTAGATTCATGGTGAAAAATTGTGCAAACTTTTCTGAGCGCTATTATCTTCAAAATGAAATATATATAAATATTAAATACTTAATAAATATTATTTCCATAAGGTGATAGCTCGATCATTACGGTACTATTAAATGGATATTAAAAAACTGTTTGCAATATTATATCTTCTTAAAAAAGAAAACATTTTATCCATTTCTAAAAATATGAATAAAATAAAAAATAGTAAAATAAAATTCAACAAAATAAAGAAATAAAATTAAAATAACATTAATTGAAAATGACTATTTTAGTTATCATTTCTCAAAACAATTTTTAGCATTTAACAATTTAAAATAGACTATCAAGATTAATACATGATTTTATCCATTCACACATGATTTTATCCATTCACAAAATAGGAATAAAATAAAAAATAATTTTATTTTTTATGAATTATGAGATAATTGCTATTCGTTTTTATGCAAAATTAAGAAAGAGAAGGTTTATATTCAATGCATTAATGTATAAAAGAAAAAAAAATGCAAATACATAGAGTTAAAAAAATCTGTATTGCGTAATTGCGCGGACGTCGGCGAAGTCGGGCGGAAGGGGTTAATACTTAAAAGAGCGACTATAGAGTATGTTGATGCAAATGGTCAGACCTTGTGTGACGGTATATTTTTGAAATTACCTCATTTAATGTCGTGACTCATGATACGCTTGAGCCTGTGCGCATTTTATTTTGCTGTGTGCGCGGGTTTCACAACGTGTGTGCGCGCGCACACGCGCACACCTTAGAGGGAACATTGCTGGCGAAGTCTGAAAAAGTCTGGCTGCCCGTTTAGAAGCGTTAAATTTATTCTCGCTCGTAAAAAGGCGAATTGGATGAGATTTAATCCAGGCGTTTAAAATGATTAAAGGTTTTGATAATGTCGATGCCAAAAAATATTTCACCTCCAGGAATGCAGATAAAACTCGCGGTAATGATTCCAAATTAGTGGATAAACATTTTAATTCTAATGAAGCTAAACATTTTTTCTTCACTCGTATAGTTAATTTGTGAAATGGATTGCCAGCCAGCGTAGTTCAAAGTAATTCGATCGAGTCCTTTAAAAAGAAACTAGCCATCTTACCTTAAACCCCCGGTTGGCGGTATATTTTAGCGCATAGAAATACTGTAGAAGTTTCGGATCACCTGAAGATCAGGGCCCCCAGCCTTCTTTAGTTAGCTTTATAAGGATAACTAACGAAAATATAACGACCTAACCTAACCAAGCGTCAAGGGCGTACAGTTGACCTAACGATTGGTTAGGTTAGGTCGTGAGATTTTCGTTAGTTAGCCTTATAAGGCTAACTAAAGAAGGCTGGGGGCCCATGATCTTCAGGTGATCCGAATTTTCACTTGGATTCCCTCCTCTGTATGTTAAAATTTTCACTTTATTTTTAAATTCTTTCCTACCTTTCAACCTCTTTTCTCTGCTTTGCTTTGAAACTTTCACTCGCCTTTAAATTTTCTTCTTTCTTTCAACCCTCCTTCTTAAACAGACACCCTCGTAGGGGCCAGCCGGTCTGTTGCTGTTTGGTGTCCTTTGTATTCCTCTGTATAGACCCAGCTGTTCATCCTTCCGCACAATAAAAATTGGTTGGTAGATAAATGGGTACCCTAGGTAGCCTAGTGGTTAAGACGCTGGGCTGCTGCTGATCGCGAGGTTGTGAGATCAAGTCCGGGTGAGAACTTCGTAATTTCTGACCGCCCGTAGTGACGCGTGGTTCGGATTCCACGTTAAACTGTAGATCTAAGGTGGAGTAACAAGCTTGACCTTCGTCAGAATGAACAATTCGGGCGGAAGCAAAACCAAGGTTAACTCATCAAGAAATCCACTCATATCAGACCAGAAATAGATCAAAGCATGTTATTTCTCAATTTAGAGTTTCATCTCAAAAATTACCCATTTTCATTGGATCGAAACTACAGAACGATTTAAATGATGATGTAAAAAATATTGTGAATGTAAATTCATTTAAAACCAAGTTGAAATCTTGATTAATAATGGAACGCTAATAAAAATCTAGGATTGAATATACATTACTCTATTACTTATTCATTTCTCGTGTGTAATCTGGGATTCAATGTTCACACTTGTTATTGTTCATCTCTTATCTATCATGTCTAATATTTATTTCTTTGTATAATATAAGTATCATACCTTCAATAATGACTTTGTATTTGTTTTATATCGATAATAATAATAATAATAATAATTTAAGATCAATACATACCCTAATTAATAATTCTTATCAATGATTTTTGTATTACTAATAATAACTGTTTTATTTTTAGTTGAGAGCCCAGTAAAGCCTAAACTTAAGGGCCAAATTAAATAAAATCAATAGTCTAGCTTCACAATTATTTATGTCATTGTAAATTATAAACTTATTGTATATATTTTATCAATAAAGGTTATTCAATTCAATTAAAAAAGAGACTCGTCAACGACGCATTCTATCCACATTTTATTCTTGGTGAATAGATTAAGGGTGCTACTGTAGTATGCGGTCTACCGACGATTCGGCGGTCTACCTTTTAATTATAGCTTCTTATCTTCTTATTATTTTATTATTAGGTTAATTGTACGCCCTTGACGATTGGTTAGGTTAAGTCGTGATATTTTCGTTAAAACTAACGAAAATATCACGACTTAACCTAACCAATCATCAAGGGCGTACTGTAGTATGCGGTCTACCGTTAAGGATGCGGTAGTAGTATGTTTAACTTCTTTAATAATTCCTTAATTGTGGAAATTAAATTATAATTCCTTTCAATTCATTTTCAATTCCTTTTAAATATTTTGAACGGTAGACCGCATACTACAGTAGAAACTTAACGGTAGACCGCATACTACAGTAGCGCCAGATTAAGTTATTTTAGGTTAGGTTGGACTTGGTTAAGGTTAGGTTAAGTTAGGTCGAGTTAGGTTAAGTTAATAATGTTGATGAAATTTTCCGTCGGGTCGGCGAAATGTATATGGACACTGTGCCGCGTCGTTTGTCAAGAAGGGAATTCGTACGAACAATTATAGAACGCCTGAAAGTCAATTCCTATCTGCAAAAATATTCTTTTTCTCAGCGAAGGATCTACATGCACATTTTTGGAAAAAAGTCCGCCTAAAAATACGAAATGTTTAAAAAGCATAAAAAAAATTACTAATTGGTAACGTTCTCTTTTCCTTGAATATTTTTTTTGGTGACAGTAATTAAATTTCAAAAACCAAAATCCAGCCATTACCAATTAGTAATTTTTTAATGTTTTTTAGAAATTATGTATTTCTAGATAAACTTTTTCCCGAAACTGTACGTACAATAGATCAATTTGCAACGCGATGAGTGAGGAAGTAGTTAAGCTGAAAGGCATTACTGAGGCGTAACTATTCATTCACACCACGTTACAAAGCGATCTATTCACACTGATCACCCGTGGAAAACAGATAAAAAATCTTAATATATTTGCAGACGCATCACTCCATCTTTAAACGATTTAATTAAAAAAACTATCTAATATTATGAAAATATTCTAATTAGATGGATAAAATGTGAAGTGTTATACAGGTTGTTTTTAAAGTCGCGCAACTCAATGTACAGGGTGGCGCAAAGGTCACGCACCATAGGAATTTTCAGTGTTTAATATTTTATATATATTATATATATATAATTTTTTTTTTCGTTTAGGTATGGGATGGCTGCGAAATTAACAATAGACGAGAGGGTGAGCTTAGTTTTAATGTATGGAATACCAGGTACTACAAATCGATCAATCGCTACAGAATTTAAATTCTGTACCGATTGATCGATTTGTAGTCACGTCTATTGTTAATTTTGCAGCCATCTCCTGCCTAAAAGAAAAATAATAATACAGAGTGTCCACAAAGTCCTGTTCCGGTTTTAAAATTTTATTACAACAAACCCAAAAGAGATAGAATAACACACTATTTTGCATTTTGTTGCTTAACTATTTGAAGTTTTTTCTTGATTTACAGGATGTAAGGATCTTTTCTAAATGGACGACCCCACAGGATTTAGCTGAAAATTTGTATACTAATAAATTTTTATATTCTAATAACGAAACTGACATTATTTTCATGGAGAAATATGCGCAACATACGAAACAAATTGCATTTATATGCGGACTAGTTTGCATGACGCAATTGGCGCATGGCCGTTATCTAGTTTACGCCGCTCATGACGCCCGGATACGAGGTTGCTGTGTGGCCCCCGGTTAATTGAATGCCAGGTTAGTTCAATTGAATGGCCGGTTAGGTCAACTGTACACCCTTGACGATTGGTTAGGTTAAGTAGTGATATTTTCGTTAAAACTAACGAAAATATCATGACTTAACCTAACCAATCGTCAAGGGCGTACAGTTGACGTAACCGGCCATTCAATTGACCTAACCTGGCATTCAGTTGACCTAACCGGGCATTCAATTGACCGGGGGCAACTCACAAGCATTATCATATGCTCACACAACAACAATAATATTCAGACTAAACTAGGTCTAAGCGGGCAACAAATAAACATTAATAATAACAACAAAAATTACTGTTTATGCGAGTTCGTATGGAGAAAACTGTGCAAATGAAGATTTATTTATTAAAATATTATTAAATATTGCAAATTTTAATAAATAAAGGATATTATCTGGGTTTTATTTTATAAAACCCACTCCATACATAATTTAGATAACGGTCATGCACCATGCAAACTAGCGCGCATATAAATGCAATTTTTTTCATATGTTACGCCTATTTCTCCAGGAAAATAATGTCATTCTCGGTATTAGAATATAAAAATTTATTAGTATACAAATTTTCAGCCAAATCCCGTGGGGTCGTCCATTGGAAAAGATCCGGTTGTAATCTGAGTGTCAAGTTGCTATTGATAGAAGTTTCAACGAAAATGGCGACTACACAAGAGAAAGCTCAATGTGCAATCTGGTTTGTAAAGCTTGGACTATTTGCACTTTATACGCGTAAAGCTGCAATCTCATCTCTCTCGCGCAATTTTGTGTACCGTTGATCTTGATAGCTGTAGTTCACTCAGGCACGACGAATAGACTTTCTAGGGCTGCGTTGGAACGTCTCTTGAACGAGTCTTGGCGAGTCAATCACGCTTCCTATTTCCCGAAACTCGCAAAACCACCTCCTAATACTGGGTTTGGAGGGAGGATCCTTGCCATATTGACAGGGAAAATTCCGTTGAACAGTTGTCACTGATTTTGACTCCGCAAACCAGATTACACATTGAGCTTTCTCATGCATAGTCGCCATTTTCGTTCAAGCTACTATCAATAACAACTTGACAGGAAAAATCAGGAAAAACTTCATTAGTTAAGCAGCAAAATGCAAAAAAAACTGGGTTATTTTGTCTCTTTTGGTTGTGTTGTAATAAAATTTTAAAACTGGAACGGGACTTTGTGGACATCCTATATATTATAGTCGACACTAAAAATTCCTATGGTGTGTGACTTTTGCGCTACCCTGTATGTAACGTTCTATATATTGGGTTGCGCCACTTTAGAAACACCCTGTATAAAATAATAATAATAATAAGCTAATACCGTTCATAAAATTTTGCATTTAACTTTCCTATTCTTCAACATTTTTTGAGCCAATAAATGTCCAATAAGTCTCTAAACGCTTTTATATGAAATAAAAGTTTCATGCCCTCTCCTCTATACGTAAAAGGATGCACAAAATAAGCCTAAATTTCTCTTTTGACTTGGGGCGGGGGGGGAATACGGTCGAATCGGTGCGACGAATACCACGAATGAATACAGGGGTAAAACCCATAGAAATAAAAGTTCTTATTAGTAATATTCATTAAAAAAAGGTCAATTTTTTAAAATTGGATTCCTTAGTAATGATTTTGAGTCATTAATTTTAACAGTTTAAAATAATAATACAACTCATAATAACAAAATAAAAACTTAACTTCCCATATACTCGTGTGTGTGTGTGTGTGTGTGTGTGTGTGTGTGTGTGTGTGTGTGTGTTATGTAAAAGGGAGGGACCAAGGACGAACGCCCGTAAAAATGTCCCCCTATACAGTAAAAGAAAGAGAATGCCAAAATCAAGGTCTCCGAGGTTCACGGTGCCATTTTCTTTTAAATTTTAAAAAGATTGTGTAGTGTGTAAAATGCATGTATGTGTAGCGAAGAATAGAGGGGGAAGTGTGTTTTTGAGAGCATACTGGACTGCTCACAAAGTAGACGAAACACGAGAAAAACTCAGCTAAAGAGGACAGTGATGGGAGAAACGAAAGTTCCAGTACTCCCTGCCTCCTGCCAAACGTTCCCCGCTAGACTACTTCCGTGGTCAATTGGTATCTACAATCGCCTCCTCCTCATATATATATATGAGGAGGAGGCGATTGGTTAGGTTAGGTTAGGTTAGGTCGTGATATTTTCGTTAGTTAGCCTTATAAAGCTAACTAAAGAAGGCTAGGGGCCCTGATCTTCAGGTGATCCTTTATTTGAAATAGCACGTCGTAATTAACATTTTATTAATATAGTGAGCCCAGGACTAAAATCCTTCGGTAATAATAATTGTAATAATAATAATCCCTCTCTAATGATCCACGGGTAACCTGAGAAAGTTCCACTTTAAAATATTCGAGTAAAGCCCAATATAATTATAACTTCATCCTATAATTTATAACGTTCTATTTGTTATTAAATTTTCAATAAAAAATGTTTGACCCACATTTAGGAGTCAAAAAGCCCCCGTCCCCCCACTTCTCCCCCCTTGCGAAAAGGCAAACTGCGGCAAACAAAGACTATTTCCAATTACAAACATTTAAAAAAAATCCAATGTAAACATACAATTTTCTTAAGTTACCCTTTACCATTTTTACTGTACAAGGATGTATTATATGTGAATGTATTTATTATATGCCTCTAAAAAACTTCTTATAAGCCTCTCGGTGACAGGTGACCCTCTAAGGATTGTTTATTAGTTATCAGGTAAATGGGAAAAAGTATAATTCACTCAGTGTAGTAGTACATAGTAAACACACACACACACACACAAGTACAGTTTTTGTACTGGTCGTGGAGAATTTTGTGACGAGGATTGAAATCGGGTCAAAATGTTTGTTGCTTCATGTACGTCAAAGGGCAGACAAAGCAGAAATCACGGTCCTCCTTAAATACGTACATAGCCAATGGAGATAGACATGAACGTGTTTCGAAAGTGTGCAACTTTTTTGAGACAACAGAAGTAGTTGATGAGATTTCCAGTGTACTTTTGGCGGATATGTCTACACACACACACACACACACATACACACACTCCTGTGACCCGGATGAAAGATTATATATATATACTGTATGTGCTATTTTCACAATACATTATTTCATGGTCTACACTGATATATAAAAGGTTTTTAAAAGCTTGGGCCGAAGAAAATGAAAAGTTTTAAGTTTTTTAAAATCCAGACAATTAAATTTTATTTTCGGACAAAGAAATATATATATATATATATATATATTTTTAAATCTAAATTCAAAACAATGGTAAATTATATCAAGGGTATATTATACCAAGGTTATAAAAATAAGGGTAAATTATAGCAACAGTAAAGCCTAAACTATAAAGCTTAAGGGAGCACATTAAATAAAGTAAACAAAATAGCCCAATTTCACAATTATTTGTTTTATATTAAAATGATTGTAAGAACAAAAATTGTAAAATTGTAAAATAATATTTATTTTATAATTAAAGACTTATTCAATTCAATTGAGGTTATGAAATAAGGGTTACATCCAATATAATAATATATTTTAACCAAAGTTTACACTCAAACTTCTGTCAGTGGGTGTGTATAAGAATACCAATACAGTGAAATATATTTAATTCCTAATTTTTACTAAAAAAAAAACAAAAAAAAAATTTAGTAAAATAAATAACTTTATTAAAATAAAAAATATAAAAATACTGATTAGCAAACAATATAAAAAATTATACTTTATAACATTCTATAAACAACTGGAATATATTTAATTCTATTATTTATATATATATATATATATATATATATATTATAATATATATATATATATATATATTGTAAACTGTATGGTCACAAAACACGAATATAATATTAGAAACCAAAGCAAGCAAACTCAAATATTATAATATTAATATCTTATAATCACTAATACCCATTGTCTAATCCTATATTATCATTCATTTATTAATATAAAAAAAACCTGCAACGATAATCCATATTAACCCATCAACAATTTATATCATCGTTGACACCAGCATGAATTATCACCTTTAATTGTGGAACCTTTAATTAAGATTTAAAAAGAAAGACAATAAAAGAGGGATAGTTCACATCGCTCTTTTCGAAAGAAAGATAATAAATCTCAAAAATCAAACTTCAAAGTTAATAAACCCAAAACGCGAAAAGATTGTGGAAAAGGTTTACGAACCATATTTAAAGGTCGGCAGATCAGCTTTTCAGGAATGATGAATGCTAGCCAGGTGGCACTGCCTAATGCCATCTAAGACGCGGTATTATAAAGGTGGTTTCTCGAAGTGAAATGTTTGCTTATTTAACAAACAAAATTACAGACAAACACGAGGTTCGGAAAGATATATATATATATATATACACACGTGTGTGTGTGGTATATATATATACGAGTGTGTGTGTGTGTGTGTAATATATATATATATATATATATATATATATATATATATATATATATATATATATAATGTGAGAGAGAGAGAGAGTGTTTGCGTGCTATGTGTGTGTGTGTGTGGTGTGTATATATATATACGAGTGTGTGTGTGTTGTGTGTGTGAAATATATATATATATATATATATATATAATGTGAGAGAGAGAGAGAGAGTGTTTGCGTGCTATGTGTGTGTGTGTGTGTGTGTGTGTGTGTGTGCCCTGAAAACTACATAAAATAATATTTTTAAAGAAAAATTTGATTTTAAAATAATTTTTTTTACAGTCAAAACTGAAAATTAAGAAAAATAAACACTAATAAATTATAATATGTACTAATTTCTAAATTGTAGTCGTAATTAAGAATTTTTTTAACTAATCGTAAAAACTACTTACCAACATGTGGTACGAGTCAAAAGATAAAACTAAAACTACAGGGTATGTCTTTTAAAAGCATACCCAAGTTACGAATTAGTATTTAAATTTTATTTATTACTTGTTTTGGTTATACTTTTCAAAGATCTCTCTCTCTCTCTCTCTCTCTCTCTCTCTCTCTCTCTCTCTCTCTCTCTCTCTCTCTCTCTCTCTCTCTCTCTCTCTCTCTCTGTGTATCAAAAGGAAACTCCTTTCTCCTAAACCCCAAGAAATGTTGATCTCTTAAAATGGGTGCGAGTATAATGAGAACATATACACATATTTTATATATAGGGTGAACCAAATGTAGGTGGACAGTAAATGATAACGTTTATTTTGAGAATACATATTTAATTTTTTTGTATACTATAATACAAAATAAAATTTAAATAAATTTAGTTATAATATTTAATATAATAAAACACAAACACCATAGTTATAATGAACACCATAGTTATAATATAATATAACACAAACCGTATTCAACCTACTGTCCACCTACTTTTGGTTCACCGTGTATATAATTCATAGAGAGAGAGAAGCAGATTTTCGTTTAAATCTACATTCCGTAACATGGGGTTAAAAGGGTCGAATTCTATAATTGCCTACTTTTTTAAATATATAAAAACCTTTAAAAGTACTGATTCATGTTTCTGTAACACTTATTCCAAATGAGAAGTTTATATATATATATATATATATATATATATATATATATAGGGTCGTAGGCAAGGGGACGGCTGAGGGGGCTAAAGCTCCCCCTCCCCGAATTGTTGAAGTTAGGTTAAGGGCTGAGAACACCTAAAGAAAATCACGGCGCTTAGAGGAGGACCAAGTGAGATGTGTCTAACTAACCAAATCTTCAAACAAATTTACCTTCAATATATATTAATAAAACAATCAATGGAAAACATCAATTATAACTAAACATCATAACAAATAAATCATCAACTGAAAAAAGTTCAGCTCCCACCGAAATTTTTTTCGGGCTATATATATATAAGGGGTTCCAAAAAACCTTAGCCCCCCCCCCCCCCCCATTTGCAGCTTACATGTTACTTATATCGAAATAGTTTTAGTGATTATAAAAATATATAAAATTCTTTATTTATTGCAGGTATTAAAATTACTCTAGCTGATAAAGTGATAATATAATGGCTTCTCAATCAATTGGTGATTCGGAGAGGCAACGTGTGATAGATCGCGTACGAGCAATAACATTTCGGGAAGCTCGTGATGCTGGAGCCACCTTTATAACACGTTCATGGGTTGCCAAAAAGTTGCGAAGAAGTGAGGACTTCGTCAAAAGAAATTGGAATAAAACTTTGGATGAATGTGAAATGGATACAACCAAATCTGGGCACCCAAATTTGCCACTCTCTCAGGAAACAAAGGACATCATTGAAAGCGGTACGCGTAAGCGGAAAAACAGCTGTGGTAAACTTTCTAGAGAGATCGAAGTGTTGAGAGGAAAGATCGTTAGTGGTGAGATCATTCGACTGTACCGTCATAGGCAAGGTTTAAAGCATTGGCATGAACTTCCAAAGCCAAGAAAAACTCAACTTAACATCGATGACAGAATGTGGTTTGCCCATTATCTTGAAGATTGGGATGTGCATGATTTCATGCATTTAGCTGTCTCCGATGAATTTTTTGTTTGCATAATACGTCGGCCTAACTACCAAAATGATCGAGTGTGGGCCACAACACCAAATGAAATCGATGACAATGAACATTATCGCGAATTATTAAAAAGTCCAGACTGTGTTGGTGTGTTTGTTTTGTTCACTGCAAAGAAGCTCATGTGGGTGCTGAAGCCAAATGGTCAGAGTTGGGATGGACAGTATTTTCGTGATATTATTCTATCCCGGTATGTCATTCCTTTTCAAAGAAACCCAAACAATGTTATAGATGTCGATCAGGTCACACTTCTGCACGATAAGGCCCCCTACTTTAAGGCATTAGCCAGTCAACAGTTGTTGCGGAACCATGAGATCGATTTCTTTGGAAATGAAGAATGGCCAGGAAATTCTCCTGACCTGAACGTCTGTGAATACATTGGATCAGTTATAAAGGACAAGGTTGAATGTCTCTTGTTTCAAGAACCTGCAGCAAATCGATTTTCGAAGGATACAATGACGCAACACATTGAAACTGTTTTAGCAAATTTGCGTAACGATCAAGATCTATTCACGTCACTTTTGGCAAGCTACCCAAAGCGAATTCAGGCTGTCTTGGAAGCCAATGGCGGGAACACCAAGTTTTAATTGTTTCTCATTAAATGCAGGATTAAATTCTCTTCTGTAAGGTATGTTTAGTTTTACTGTACCTCTAATGGTTTAGGTGTTGTCGTTAGCGTCGCTGACCTCGAATCCATCGACATCGGTATCGAGACCCGGTGACGGCAGGCGGCGCGCAGCAAACCCAGCTGTTCATCTTTCCACCCAATAAAGAAAGTGGTTGGTAGATAAATGGGTACCCTGGGTAGCCTAGTGGTTAAGACGCTGGGCTGCTGGTGGGATGTGGTTCGGATTCCACAGTAAACTGTAGGTCTAAGGTGGAATGAAAAGCTTGACCTTCATCAGAATGAGCAATTCGGGCCGAAGCAACCAAATATATATATAAATATATATATATATATATATATATATATAATATATATATACACACAGTATATATATATATATATATATATATATATATATATATACTAAATGTTAAATTCGTGAAAAATAAAAAAAAATAGAAGAGGAGAGAGCTTTTCCCCTTTAGAGATTCCCCTTGATATCCTATATAAAGTGAAAGGTAGTCTTAGAACATTAGCTCAAGTCCTTCAAACGACAAAGCTGAAATAGCTTCTAATTTATATACAGATTCATTCGTTCTCGAAACATCTTTAATGTTTGTGTTTTTATGTAAAAACATGAAAATTAAATGGCTTTTTGCAAAAACACATTCAATTTCTATATTATGCACTGGAAAATAATTGTTTATTTATACCTTTCAACCTTTCAAATGTTCCGTACAATGATTCTGCATTTCACGAAGGTCAAGCTTGTCGCCCCTCCTCTCGGGTTGGCCTGTTGAAGTAGAGAGTTGGTTTCTTGTACTCTCCACTTCACATAGCCAGGTCCGCCCGGCTCATTGGGAATTGTTCTGAGCCAAGCGTCTAATCTTCTTTTGAAGATGTCCACCGCAACACCATTCGTGTTCCATAGGCCTTTGGGCAGCTGATTAAAGTCTTGGTCCTCTCACAACAAAACTATTTTCTTTCAGAGTTAAGGATGTTCCCTGTCCAGCCTTTAATTTGGGAACACGACACAGTCTTCCTTTTCTACTTTCCACTGTTGTTTGGGGAATTACAGGGTTCAGAGAGTAAGATTAGGGATTAGTTTCTCCATTATTTTCCAAGTGTAAATAATGGTGTATCTTTGTGTGTATATATATATATATATATTATATATATAATATATATACAGGGTGTTTGAAAACTTTCTGTACAAATTGTAATGGGGGATAGGCAACACCAAGACAAACCCTTTTCGTCTATAAGTGTATGTCCGCTGATGTCACCATTCGGCGCGAGAGGGCGCCGCTGCAATTGGCTAAAAGG
The DNA here is from genome assembly GCA_023014485.1 of Bathynomus jamesi. Classification (NCBI taxonomy): domain Eukaryota; kingdom Metazoa; phylum Arthropoda; class Malacostraca; order Isopoda; family Cirolanidae; genus Bathynomus; species Bathynomus jamesi. The sequence continues at coordinate 159,117 of JAJOZX010003534.1, read as the reverse complement.
TGACGTGGGCTAGACTCGCGCTTGCCGCGGGCATTCTTAAATCGGACGTAGTACGCGTAACATGTTTATTTAAAGAAGGTGCTGAAAGTTGCGACCGGTAGCATCAATGCATGCCCGACAGCGTCGAAGCATTGACCGACGTACACGTCGAAAGATTCCCGGCATTTCGGGAACAGTTCCAGCGGCGACAGCGATTCTTGCTACGAGGTCTTCTTCTGAGTAAATGGGAGTCTCGTACACGAGGTTCTTCATGTGTCCCCACAGGAAGAAATCGAGGCATGTTAAATCGGGCGATCTAGGTGGCCAGGCTACGGGCCCACCCCGGCCTATCCATCGGTCCCCAAAAGTGGCGTTCAGATAATCCCGCACATCGTTGCTGGAGTGTGCTGGGGCCCCGTCGTGTTGAAACCACATTCGTCTACGAATAGCCACGGGAACATCTTCCAGCAGTTCCGGCAACGTTTCTTCAAGAAATATCCAATAAACCCGCCCGTCGAGTCGGGCAGGCAGCAGGTACGGCCCAATCAACTTGCCATGGACGATACCCGCCCAAACATTGACGGCGAACCGTTCTTGATGAGCATGCACCCGTGTAGCATGTGGATTTGCGTGCGCCCACACGTGAGAATTGTGCATGTTAAACACATCCTCACGTGTGAAACAGGCCTCATCTGAGAACAGCACATAAGCCGGAAAATTAGGCTGCACCGCTGTCTGCTGCAGAAACCAGCGTGCGAATTCCACACGAAGAGGGTAATCCCTGTATATATATATATATATATATTATATATATATATATATATATATATATATATTATTGAAACAAAAATGCCCCCACCACGCGTGCTCATGCGTGTTATTCCATATTCCTTCCATATGCGTGTTATTCCATATATAGGGTGTATGAAAGTTACTACCTATTTTTAAATGGTTGTAGTAATTTTATTTTTTAACTGATTCTACTGAAACAAATTGTAAATGATAGATTATCCAATAAGGTTTTAAGAAATTAATATGACTCTTTTTCTAGGGGAATAATGCCTCCAGTTATGAGTTTGCAAGAGAGGGCCAAAATCGCAGCCTGTTACGAGGTTTGGGGATCAGTGATACGAGTTCATAGGTGGTGGAGGGCTGAATATGGAGTTAATGCAACACTGAATGCATGAGCAATCAAGAACTGCCACCAAAAGTTGATGACAACGGGCTGTGTCACAAACAAGAAAAGATCTGGACAACCTTCAACCTCGCGGTCTCCCGAGAACATCGCCACAGTGAATGAGATGTTCGCAAGAAGCCCCGGAAAATCAGTGCGTGCAGGTGCACGTGAAAGTGGACTGACACATTACGCAGTGCAGACAATTCTCAGAAAAGACCAGTCTTTCAAACCTTGGAAACCCCATTACGTGCATCAACTCTTCCTGATGACTGTGACAGACGGATGGAATTCGCAGAAATCTTTTTGGGTTGGAATGATGACTGGCCACAGTTGTTTGAGAACATTTTGTGGAGTGATGAGGCAGTGTTTCTCGTTGGCGGGTTCGTGAATCGACACAACTGTAATTACTGGGCAGCAGACAACCCTGACCATTGTGTGGAAAAGGCTCAGGGTCGTCCAAAGGTAACAGTGTGGTGTAGTATCACATTCACCACAGTTGTTGGACCTTTCATTTTGAGGGACACAATGAATGGTGCAAGATACCTCGAAATATTACAAGATCGTGTGTGGTCAGTAGCGTGTAGCGTCATTGGGCAAAGTGTAACGGATCAAGGGGCACATTTCAGGTTTTGTACAATTGACCTCCCTAAATTCAAAAATGAAAACAAAAATTTTTTGTGACAAGTGCAACACCTCCTTTTTCGCATGTGAAAATCGTGAAAATTGCTAGTTACCCATAACTTTTGGACACTTGCTTTCCTAGGGTTTGAGCTATCATTTGACCCCTTACAATATACTGCTTTTCAGGAAAAATAGAAAAATTTATTTTTGGAATAAACATATACACTGTAGGTAGGTAGGTAGGTAGACTAGATAGTTTTATTTAGTAAATGATACATTAAAATCTTGTTTAGTTTTGAATGACGGCATAAAGTCGTGGGATTTAAGTACTGCTCTAATGTAACCATCTCTTGAATCCTTTCCATACACTGCCCCAGACGCTTCAGTTACCATCATAACACAGCGTTTTACACCTTGGGAGTGACATGGTATCCGAACAACAAGGGGCTCTTCAGTGATCTTATCGAGTTGTTCGACAGAGAACTGCTTCGTGAGTGGTGGTTCCATTGTGCACTCCTCCATTGGTGGAAGTAAATCTTTCAAATTCTGAGCACTTTGTTTGATCTTTGGTGGCCGAAATTATCTGACTTGCTGTTGAGCAGGTTTGGGAGCTCGTCGAATGGTCTTCATTACATCGATGGCCAATTTCCGGTTTGCTTGATCTGCATCTGTAAGCATTGCCAGTAGAACATTTTCAGGGTGAGCCCAATATGCATTTCTTTGGATCACAGGCCATGTGACAGTCTTGCTAGCTGGTGGCAGTAATCGTAGCAGCTTGATTTGCTCCAGGAAATGTTTTGGGCCATCTGTGCACCTTGGATGGCACTTGATGCTAAACCACATGGGTCCATAGTGGCACACGACAAACTGTGTGAGTGAATACAGTTCATCACTTGGCTGCGCCATCGCTACATATAGCCGGCAAATTCTGCTGGCAGTTGTAACCCATCTTGCATGGGAGATTGGTCCAGGCTTCTCTCGTAGAAGATCTTCATTAATGATACCAGTCCTTATCGCTTTCATCATTCTGTAGAGGTAGGCTTGGTCACGACTCAATTCAGTAAAGTCAACATCCGGGGGAGTGTGGCCATCAGCAATACATTGAATTCCTCTAGAGGAAACTGGCAAACTTTCACATGTGGCCAAAGCTTTGCCAATTGCTCCTTTCCATTGAGTTGCAGATTCTGTTGGGCCGATGAGTTCCTTGCACAAGTGGTGCAGTGGGAGTTCATTTAACTGCAGACTACAGATGAACCAGTGCAAAGGGCGACCCAGGCGGCACTCTAGCAGGTGTATTGCTCCACTTCTGTGCCCTGTGTTTGTGGCTGTGCTGTCGGCTCCCACTGCAATTATCTTGTCTGCAATACCCATTTCTTCAATCGCATTTTGAAGTCCATCCGCAATGACAGTGCCAGTTCCTCGTTCTAGTGTCAGATGGCTTAGATAGAAGGTTCCAGGCTCTCCGACCAGCACATAGTGGTCCTCAACTTTCTTTGTGCTGTACCATTTGTTCCCCTTTTTCGCTTTGACAAGTGTTATGTCTTTCCGCCCATCAAAAAATAAAGCAGTGACTTCCACATCGTGGTAAGTTACTGCTTCCTTCAGATCCCTCCGTACCTTCTGCCGTGCTCTCCATACTTTGTGGTGGTCAATTACGTTTATATGATCATCAGAACTAATGATGCCATAGTCAACCAATGTTGCAGTGCTGATAGCTGTAGCAGCCCTGTTCGATACACCATACCGGTCAGCTTCCAAAGCAACAGTGGGAATCGGTGTGATGTTCCTGTCCTCCTGGGCACTATCATCCATCCACTCATCACCAACACTTTCACCACTGGAGTCTGCTTCTGCTTGAGCTGATTCGACCACATCTGCAGAGGATGCTACCTCTTGCCGTTCCGTTTTTCTTCTATTCTCTTCTTCTTGTCTTTCTTGCATCCGATCCTCTCTTGACTTCCTTCTCTCCATCATCTGAGTCACATTCGTATCCACCCGACTGATTTGCATGATCCGCGTTGTTCTCTGGTCGATCAGAAAGGCATGCTCTCGTCGTGGAACTTTCATTTTTTTTTCACAGTGGCATGCAGACAGATCATCGCATTGGCAGACAGCTATGTCAAACAATTGATTCAGGCTTTCCTCGAACTTCTTGGTTTTTGTGGCCTGCTTGCCTTGCTTCGATGCTTGTGAGCCTTTTTCCATCAATCGGAGCAGCTTGGTCTTCACATTCTTGATTGGCTGTGATGGAATGTTAGCACGATTCCAAAGGTCAATGAGTGTTTGGCATACCTCCGGAAGAATCTCCCTGTTGCTGGTGTACTTGTTCTCCTTCAAGAAGAGGAAATGCCTTGCAACTTGTATACGGGTTGGAAGTTCAGACAGAGGAAGCTATGATAGTGGAGAACCAAAGACAATGTGGCTGGCAGATCCGTGTTCTTTGCGTGCTCATTGTACCAGCAAAACTCAACAAGTATCACACAGGAACACTGAAACAAAAACACAAACGTGTAAATAAAAAATATATATGATTATGAGTATATATACATATATATATATATATAAGGCTTGGTTTATTGGTAAACAATAAGTTTACCAATATATATATAAAAATATACTGCACACACATATGTATTGTGTATATAAATATCCATAGGTACATATATATACCCTAAGACATATAACAAACTTATAAACAATGTAAAAAACAACAAAACAAAGAAATGTGTATAATGTATATATCACAAAACGCACCTTTCGTTAGTACCTTGGGGTTTTTGAACACCCGATCCACGGAAAAAACACCACTTGTTTCTCTCAAGCGAGCTAGCGTAGAACTAAGAAATTCCAGGGGATGACTTACTGAGAATAATTAGAAAGCTGCCAGAAGTACCATGTCAGTCAGTGTTGCCAACTGTAATTAACAAGAATTTTGTATTTTTTACATGCGAAAAAGGAGGTGTTCTGCTTGTTGCAGAAAATTTTTGATTTCTTTTCTGAAATCAGCAAGGTTGATTGTACAAAACCTGAAATGTGCCTCCAGATCGCTCATGACGCTACACGCTAGTGGTCAGTCATCTCTCAGTGGGAAATCATCGCAACACTTTATTTCATGCAGGATGGGGCACCCCCTCATTTTGCAAATGGTGTTCGCGCATGGCTGCACGATCATTTCCCAAGAAGATGGATTGGGATTCGTTCATGAATGGCCTCTCCGCAGCCCAGACTTCACGCCTTGTGCCTTTTTCCTGTGGGGGTGGGCGAAGGAAGAAGTTTATCGCACGAAACCAAAAACCTGCATGGACTGGAGGAGAGAATAACCAATGTTCTTACCAATATTCCTGAAAACATATTGCGATCAGCAGTAGCGAACGTGCCAGTTCGATTAAGGAAATGTGTTGACAGCGCAGGAGAATATATGGAAATTTAAAGTATTATGCATAAAACCTTATTGAATAATGTATCATGTACAGTGTGTTTCATTAAAATCGGTTCAAAAATAAAATTAATACAACCATTTAAAGAGAGGTAGTGACTTATCATACAACATGTGTATTAGGGTGTTCCCAAAAAATCGAAAGTTTGAAATTGTAGGATGTCACTATCTAAAAAATTTCTCTTGGCCAAAATATTACGTCCGATGAAATTTCAGCTAATTCGGAGGTAATGTAGGGGGTCCCCCAAGCCCCCAGAAAATTCCCCCATGGGCTCTTGACCAGTCAAAATTCAGTGCGCTCTTGCGCATTGAGTATTCATTACAACTCAACATATTTGGTATCATTAAGATCTTTGTCTATAGATTCGAAAACATGTAGTTTGATGGTACCAGATAAATAGACAAAACATTATCGCCAGTCAAAATCTCGAAAATTCCCATGTTATTGCAAAGGTTTCTTTTTGCTACATTTGATTTTTGGCACATCCAACTCCTGTGATTGTGTAGCTGGACTGCTAGACAGCTTGCTAATTGATTTGTTTCGTTTCAGAAATTTCTTCTCCGGCATCTTCAATAGCGCCTCGTAGCTCCAACGAAGTTTGGTTGATTGGACACCCCGGAGAGACAATCACTGGCGTTCGACTTCCATGAGGGTGTGACGTCATGTCAAATTTTATATAGCCTATCACCACTGCAAACAAAAACTGACGATTCGTGAAAGCACCCGGAGAATGCACGACCTACTTGTGCCATTCTGGATCAAGTCATGACTTCCCATACGACAAAAACAGTATATCGTATAGAAGGTCTTGGATCTATACAGCCAACATATCGGTTTAATGAAACACCGTGCGAGGAGTAACCCAAAGACCTGTCGAATTAGAAGAAATTCAGCGAACTGATGGTAAAGGTGTTCGACATCAGCCACGCTGAAGCGGATCGACTCATCAATATCGAGGAGGACCGACAATTTCTGGCAATGCAACGAGAGTCCCTGACTGAGTTCATAGGGTCTGCGGATAGCAAATTCGCTGTCAAGTTGACGAGGACAACTCAATATCTCAATCGATTCGCCAAACGTGTGACACAGGAAGCAACAATCCCAACAACAGGAGCAGGGTTGATGATGGATCATCAAGTAGCAGTACAGAAGAAGACACTGGGGATGAGGTTGACCACAGAAACAATGAGCAATGAGCATTGTTGACTTCCGAATGCTGGCGTGCATTCGATCCAGGACAGCACAAACATTCTGAGGTTATGATGCGTTTGCGACTGTCTCGTTGTGGTGTGATGACAATAAAAGCGCGAGTCCACTTCTGTTCGCTCTCATTCCTCATTCCTCACTCGTCAATATCACATCCCGTTCTCCGACCTTCCTCGTTAAACTCCACTCGATTTCAGCCGGCCCGCCGACCTTCGAAACTCAGCTTGATCCTACACGAAGTACATCTCCGTTGCAAGCCTACGTTGCAAGCCTATTTCGTTCCCTTGGCATAGCAACATCACTTCTGCAAAACTCAACCGAGCCCCGAGTCTCGTCGTTCAACCAACTTAGAGTTACCCCATATTTTTAATCTTCACCATGAAGAACCAGGTCTGTAAACCTCGCATAGGCCACCAGCTCACTTGGCCCACAGTGTTTTTTCCGTTGTGCTAAACTACTTTGCATAGCCTATAAACTCAGCATACTCTTAGCCTAACCGAATAGGCTCTCTGAAGTGTGGTGTTTTCATACCGTTGAATCGAACTCGCGTATTACCGACTGCAAGTAGGCTTATTCATTGTTGTGTATCAATACCGTATGTTTCGTTACCTCTATTATTGCCTTTAATGCTATTGTATCATTTAATTCCTGACCTATGTAAAAATCATTCCTTATTGTCCATAAGCATTCATTATAATGCACAATTTCTGTATAAACTGTTAATCACTGTAAACAAAAACTTATTTATTTTTTCAATTAAACTAAAACTATAAAGTCATTTCTGTCTCCTTTAGTAAATATTGTTCATTTAGTCGAAAGAACAAATTAGTGAGTGTAAACATTTTATTTTCACTAAATTACTTATTATAGTTATAGTAAGCCTACCATTAACTGCGCACTATATATATATATATATATATATATATATATATATATATATATATATATATATATATATATATTTCCACCATTGGAAAACGAATCTGACCCACCTGTATGCGAAAACGATAGAGCAAAAATAAAAATAATCCTAGCCAACATTCAGGGTCTTAAATCAAATCATTCCCCAGACAAAGTTTTATACCTGAAAAGACTCGTGCAAGAAGCCGGAGCAGACTTTACATGCCTCATGGAAACTCATCTAAAGGACTGCCAGGCGAACTGTGAAAACTGTGAGTCTTGTGTTGACAAAAAATGAAATACAAATTGACAACTATAACATCCTCCGAGCCAACAGAACAATGAGACGTAAAGGAAAGGCATATGCGAAAGGCATATGGCAGAAATGACTATAAGTACCTCAAACAGCTACGTAGAATGTGTAGCAGCAAAAGTTGAAAAATTAAATATGGTACTAATTGTAATGTACAGACCCCCAAACACACCAACCTCAAAATTTTCAGATTCCATTACAGAGGTAAGAAACTGGGTGAAAGATCTACACTCTCCAACCCCAAATATTTTTCTCTGTGGTGATTTTAATTTCCCATTCATGAAATATAAAAAGATAGGAAAAAATGTATGTATACACCAGGACAAGGGGGGCACACGGGAAGACCAGGAGCAGGTAAAAATGCTACTAGCTCTACCTGATGAATTTATGTTAACGCAAGAAATAACAGAAATCACAAAAAAAAAAAACTGCCTAGATTTGATATTTACAAACAACAGCCACCTAATTGATAATGTAGAAATATCCCCAACTATAATATCGGACCACAACATCATTGAAATAACAACCAATATAAAAGCAACAGGAAAGGAAAGAACACGAACAACAGAAAGCAGCAAATTCGAAATTTTTAATTTTCACTCCAAAGCTATAAACTGGGAAGATGTTGCATCCAACATGGAAGTAATAGATTGGAAAACCATTTTCGAGGCCAAGACAACGGAAGAGATGCTAATGACTTTAGAGGAGAAGACGTTAGAAATTGTGGAAAGACATGTCCCAAAAATAAACATAGAGGAAAGAGAAGCAGGTTCCAGAGACAAAAGAGGTCATTGTTCCGAAAGAGAAAAAGAGCGACTGCAAAATTAAGTAACTGTAAAGATAACAACATCAGAAAAATATTAAATGGTAAACTGCAGAGTATCGATGACGTCATACAGGAACTAATTGAGAAGCATACAGAAAAAGAAGACGACGCTATAGAAGCGATAAAAGTTAACTCAAAGTACTTCTGTAATTTTGAAAAAAGAAAATCGAAAAACCATGCGACTATCGGACCTTTGAAAAACGAGAACAGTGCTTTATCTGATGATCTAACAGAAGTATCTGAAATATTAAGAGCTCAGTACGAATCATCTTTCAGTATCCCAAAAATCGACAAACTGATATGCGACAGAAACGCGTTCTTTGAAGAAGAACTACAAGGGGAAAGTATAAAGGACTTCGGCTTTACGACAGATGATATTACACACTCAGCGGCAGGACCGGATAAATGAAATGCCACGCTGATCAAAAATTGCAAGAATGCAATCGTTGAGCCCCTATATTGGATATGGAGACGATCACTAGACACGGGAGAAATATCGGGCATCCTGAAGAGCGCGAACATAGTCCCAATATATAAAGGAGGACATCGATCCGAGGCCAAAAACTATAGGCCAGTGTCGCTTACATCTCATCTCACTAAAATATTTGAAAGAATAGTTAGACAGAAAATCTATGACTTTTTGGAAACTCAGAAAAAATTAAATGATAACCAACGTGGGTTTCAGTCAGGCAGATCATGCCTATCACAACTAATGGAACACTACAACAACATTATTGATGCACTTGAAAGTAATGAAAACTATGATGTAATATACACAGACTTTGCCAAAGCGTTCGACAAGTGTGAGCATGGAATCATAATACATAAACTGAAGTATATGGGAATAACAGGAAAAGTAGGGAAATGGATATATAATTTCCTTAGTGAGCAGCGGCAAGTCGTTACAGTACAAGGAGTATCTTCATCAGAATCAGAAGTCCTCAGCTCAGTACCACAAGGAACAGTATTAACTCCACTACTCTTCATACTCATGCTAACTGACAAAGATGAGGACGTTACAAGAGAGCACAGTAACATCCTTTGCCGATGACACAAAGATCAGTAGAAAAATAAGAAACCCAGAAGATATAGAATCTCTACAAACCAACATGAACAGAATCTACAAGTGGACGGAAGACAACAATATGAAGTTTAACACTAAGAAATTTCAGCTGTTACGGTACGGAAAAAGAGAGGACCTAAAATCCATGGAATATTATACCCCAAATGGACAGGAAATACAGAGAAATTCTAAAGCAAAAGATTTACGGGTTGTAATGACTGATGATGCGAAATTTGAAACACAAAATAGGATAGCAGTAAACAGAGCAAAGAGAATAACGGGGCTGATATTGAGAACCTTTAAACGAAGGGAGAGGAATGTAATGATTCCTCTACTGAAAACACTGATCATACCCAAATTGGAATACTGCTCGGTCTTAACATCCCCATATAAAAAAGAAGACATTAGACAGCTAGAAGGGATTCAGAGAAGTTTCACAGCCAAGATCAAGGGTGCAAAGAACTAAATTACTGGGAAAGGTTACGCGAATTAAACCTATATTCACTGGAAAGCAGGAGATACACCATTATTTATACTTGGAAAATAATGGAGAAACTACATAGTCCCTAATCTTACTCTAAACCCTGTAACTCCCCAAACAACGGTGGAAAGTAGAAAAGGAAGACTGTGTCGTGTTCCCAAATTAAAGGAGAGACAGGGAACATCCTTAACTCTGAAAGAAAATAGTTTTGTTGTGAGAGGACCAAAACTGTTTAATCAGCTGCCCAAAGACCTAAGGAACACGAGTGGGGTTGCAGTGGACATCTTCAAAAGAAGATTAGACTCCTGGCTCAGAACAATCCCCGATGAGCCGGGCATACCTGACTATGTGGGGGTGGAGAGTACAAGAAACCAACTCACTACTTCACCAGGTCAACTCAAAAGGAGGGGCGACAAGCTTGACCTTCGTGAAATGAGGAATCATCGCGCGGAACCTTTGAAAGGTTGAAAGGTGTATATATAAGCCTTGTCCGTTGACCACAAATATCGTCTCCATACACTATTAAATCCTATAAAATTATGTTGCAGAATTTTGAGTATTGGGAGAGTATAATAAATAATCAGTCAGAAGGACCAGAAACTAGCACAGCGCTCAGGCCAACTAATGCGACCTAATGTATTAACTCCTGTATTATTATTACCAGCATCATCGGGAGTCGAACCCTAGACCTTAGTGTCGTCACTTCGTTTATATAAGGAAACGGTGTTACCCTACTGAGCTACTGATACTGGTTATTCGAAGAGTAAGAAATCGTTGGTAAGTCTCATGTTGTTCGAGGTGAGGATAAATACAAAACAACAGACCTTTAAAAAAGGAGTTAACTACTTAAAAAAATAAAAAGTGATGAGATGTCGTCTTGTTTACAGAATTTTTGGGTTTATACCGTTGTTGGGATTGCAAAATTGGGGATTTATTAATAATATAAAATATAGTACAATTTTTAGCATAAATGAAAAACGTAAGTACTGGAACATGTGACGTTGTTTGTTCAACCATTCTCACACCGCACATGGAGGCGCATAATCCTTTGTTACGAAAATGATGGTGCACACACAAATATTCTTGATTAGTAACTGTATTTACTGTAATTAAAGTAATTGTTGTTAGTGACTTGTTTCTGAAATTACACCAACGGTACCACATACAAATGCAATTAATCACACAAAAATAAAATTGGTATTACAATATGTACATTTTGTAGGGGGTAACGGAACTTTTCGAACACCCTCTACTTCGTAGCTCATGGGCTAACGGCTTAGTCATTCATTTGAGCACTCAACACGGGGCAATAGGGTCGTAGCTTCAGGCTTTTATCATGAATTTAGCCCACAATAAGATTGAATAAAGACTAGAATGTGGCCTGGGTTTCAGCTCGCCATAGCGACCCTATTCTAAGCCAATATAAACTAAAAATTGCAATGATTGAAGGCAAACTCTTTTATTAGGGCTCATAATTGTATAAACTTAATCTAGCATAGCCTTCTAATAGGAATAAAATATATTTGCTTTTATATATGGACCTAAATAATGCAATGAATTCTCGAAATACCTTCGACGCAGACTACAAATTGTTTGTTTACAAAAAAGTAACTCAAATTTTCTCTAGCCACCTCCGGCGCTGGCTTCGACAAAACTCGAATAAAGTCCAGTGGGATCTTTAGTTTTGGACGAAAAGAACGTGTCAAACTTGACTTCGCTTCAAGTCAGTTGGACGAAAAGAAAACGGCTTATTTTTTAACACTAAATACATTACAAATAAAGCAAAACAAACTCTCGGTCTTACCTGAGTAAGATTCAAACTTCTGTCACTGCAGAAGAAACTTTTGCAGTGTTGTTATTCATTCGACCATGTGACGAATCAATGAAGGACGAATATTTGAATACACTTTCCCATTTTTTATTTACATATATATATATATATATATATATATATATACAGAGATGGGCAAGATCACCAACTTTGGTGATCTTGAAGATCAAGATCAGATCACCAGAAAAATGTGATCTTGAAGATCAAGATCAGATCACCAGAAAAATGTGATCTTGAAGATCCAGATCAAGATCGTGATCTTGAAGATCACTTTTCAAGATCACTTTTTAAGATCACTTTTATATGAATTGAAAAAAGTTGTACTCTTGTAGAGTAAACAAAAACAAATTATTTTGTGAATCACTCCTGAAAAGTATCACTCCTAATACTCCCCTGAGGGCTGAGGCAATACAAGCATCGCATCCTACCCATGTCACCTGATCTAAACCACGAGGATTGACGATTCCCCTTTCAGTTTTTCAGGTGGTAAACTTAAAACTTAGTATTATCATAATATGGAAAACTGATGAGTGGGTAGTTGGGAGGTAACGAAAATGGTTCACTGAGTAGGTAGGTAGTTAATCTAACAATTAATAAATTCCTTTTATGTCAATAACTGGGTGGATGAAACCAATTGGTTGCTCACCAGAGTTATTCTCCACACTAGTATTTATATACTGTGTGGGAGGAGCGTGCTCGGTAATGGAGATACATTACCGCTAAACCAACCGAGGAATAAACCAAGACAACGCTGGTACAAGAAGCCCCGCGAAGAGGAGAACAAAGGGAGAACAAAGGGAGAACGAAAACGAAGAACGGGGCGAGAGGACGTACCAGCAAAGTACGCTCTCGAATGAGACAACCGGAGAAGGGAGAGACTGTAATAACTAAAAGTAAGTGACTAATTGAGTTTTTACAACAAACAGTTAATTACATTAAATTAAGCTGGGTCAGACAAGTTAGGCCTACATTGTGGCCTAAGACCCAGCATCAACTCATAGCTTAACAAAGGTGAAGGTAGATTGCCCTAACCTAATCTTGTGAGGAATCCTACTGTGGACCTCAATTTATCTGCCCGCTCTGGACCATTTCCGGAATCTCTAGGCTGACCCCTCTAGGCTAGACTTGATCTACTCTATAGTTAGACTGGAGAAATAAGGGGTGGGTTAATTGTGGACCAATTCAAATAGAGCATTTTTCGCATTGGTGGTCCGTGTGTGGGGAATTTACAAACCTTAACCTTACTTAACAAAAATTGCAGAATTAGGCTAAATGGTCTAGCCTAAGCCTAACCTGAGCAAGCCTAATTAGGTCTACAACCTAGGGCCTAACTAGGAAACATTTACATTTAAGGAGTCTCATTCTCTTATAAGCTTAGACCTGAGTGACACATAAGTACTTGGGGGGGATTAAACCAAATTTAAACTTGACTGTTTTGTCTGTTCTCTCTCTTCTCTGGTAATTTCTTCTTGTCCTCTATTTCATTACGATCCCCAGTTAAACAATTTTGACTTAGACATGGACAGTGAGGAATTGAAAAAGTTAAAAAAGAAAAGGGGGGCAAAGTTGGGAGCTGTTACAAAGGCTGTGAACACTTTTAACAATATTACACAACCAGGTAAGAAAAATATAGAGAGTGTAATTATTAAATTAGAAATTAAAAAGAAGGAAATAATAGCCATTAATGAGAGTATTTCAGAGTTAGTTGAATCCGAAATGGCTGAAGAACAATTGATAGACCTTTACGCTGATGATGATGATCAGGTAAGCTCAATTGAACAGCAAATAAGGGAACTACGGTCTCGGTTGACTGACTTAACACCAAAAAAACCTAATTCTGATTTTAATCAAAGTAGGGCTAACCTTCAACAAAATTTAAGTGGCATGCAAAATCCTGAGTCACAAGAATTGAGGGCTCAGTTACCCATTTTGCTAGTACCAACATTTGAAGGGGACACGGTACAATTCCCATCTTTCATTGACAAATTTGAGAATTTAATAGGTAATAAACCTTATATTTCAACTGTTGAAAAGTTTAGTTACTTAACTAGTTCCCTTAAAGGCCCAGCCTATAACCTAATAGCCTATTTACCAGCCGTAGGGGATTCATATGAAGTAGCTATTGATCTTTTAAAACGTAATTACATTAATAAAGATATGATTGTATATGAATTATCTCAACAAATTTTTGAATTTGCACCCATAAAAGATAACCATAGTGATATGGAAAATTTTTATACAAAATTAGAAGCTATTATAGGACAACTGGTTAGCAATGAGATAGATATTAAAACTTCATCTTGGCTTATACAAAGCATAGTACTTAGGTGCCTTCCTTCGAGGGTTAAAGGTAATTTAATTCTAAAGACGGGAGAAAATTATCCTAATTTAGAACAAATAAGAGAAAACTTCCCCAATATCCTAATTAATTACAACTTGAGAGATTTTCCAACACATAAGACCCAGACTATGGATAAACCAAAGACTGTTCCCAGAGACCAACTAGCTACAGCCAAACAGACAAAACTTGATACTGGAGAATCAAATGTGACCAACTATAATACACGAACACCTACATTACAGAACTTTAATGTAACTGCTGCCTCAACTTACACACCACATTGCAAATTTTGTGCAAGTAATGAACACAGTAGTACTGGGTGTGACAAATATTCAGACTTTAACCAAAGGGCTAAAAGATGTGAACAGTTGAACCTGTGTAAAAAGTGTACTGGCCAGGGACATTATAAGAAAGACTGTAAATCTAGGTTAAGATTCAAGTGTAAGTTTTGTAAAAGTTTACGACATGTCTCATCAATGTGTGATTCACCAAAGTGTCCAAACAATAATACTCAAACTCAAAAGATACCTCCCCCAAACAAAGGTAATCAAGAAAATGCCACTTTCATGGGACATTCTGCTTGTTCAAACAATGTAACAAGAAACACTGAGATTCTTTTACCAACTATTACTTTGGACTTAGTGAATAGTGAGGGTAGTACCACTCCAGTGAGATGTCTTATAGACTGTTGTTCTCAACAAACATTTGTTTCAAAAAATGTAGTTAATAAATTGGGTTTGACACCAAACCCGAATGAACAAAACCTCAATATTGCGTCCTTTGTTAAGGATAACTCGGACAAAAATAGCTATAAGACAATTGACCTGGAACTACATTTAGAAAGTAAATTCAAGAAAATTGAAGCAGTTATTATTTCTAAAGTAGGACAAAACAAACTGGTTATACCCAAACTAGAACAAACCATAAATCATTTGAAAAAACACTACAAAATAGCTGATAGACATATCACTAACAACACAGTAGCTAACATTGAAATGCTAATAGGGGCAGATTATATTAATCTTATTCATAAGGGCATAGTAGAGATAGGTAATGGTATAGCTATTCAGACTCCATCAGGGATAGCCCCTTTGGGTGACCTATCAGAATACAACCTAGACCTAAACCAAAACAGTGCATGACCAACAAATACTATGTGCCTCAACTCAGTCCTACATAACACCTGTAAGAATAGCAACACTTTGAATAATATTATCTCAACTGAGAACATTAATTCATCATTATCAAATGAAACTTTAGATGAGGCAATTCAAACTTTATGGTTGCTAGAATCTGTGGGCATACATGACACAAATCAAACTTCAGAAGATCAGTTAATGGTAGAAAGATTTGAAGACACCATTCAGTGCAAAGACAATAGTTATTTTGTTGAGTTACCTTGGAAAATAAATTGTCCAACTTTAAGAGACAATCTCAAAGTAGCTAAAGGACATTTATATAAAGTAATGAAAAAACTCAAACAAGATAACAATATTCTATCATATCATGATGTCTTCAAAGAACAGCTACAGAAAGGCTTCATTGAAGAAGTAACAGATAACCCTTTTAAAAAAGATGGTTGTCATTATTTAACCCACAGGGGGGTTTATCGACAAGATGCCCCAACAACAAAACTCAGAGTAGTATATAACTGTAGCCTCAAAGACAGTGATAAACACAGTTTGAATGATTGCTTGATTGAGGGTCCTAATCTCATTTCTGACCTTGTGAAGATCTTACTGAGGTTCAGGTTAGACAAATATGCTGTACAAAGTGACATTTCAAAGGCATTTTTGAGAATAAATCTTAAAAATGAATATGATAAGAACCAACTTAGGTTCTTATGGTTCAAGGATCCATTTGATTTGAATAAAGGGTTCATAACCTATAGATTTAATGTTGTGTTGTTTGGAGCCAATTGCTCACCTAGCCTATTAGCATTGACAATTAGACATCATTTAAACCAGTTTAATAACTCTCTAACATTGAACTTCCTTAAGGAACATTTTTACGTAGACAATCTAATAGGCTCAACGACAACAAAATCTGAATTATCTGAAGTCTATGAACACTCAAAACATTATGCAACAAGGTAACTTTGAACTTAGAGAGTGGATTTCAAATAATGAGGATTTAAACAAAAAGATTTTAAAGGATAATAATGGTCTTACTGAGCCATCAGACAGAGTTAAAACTTTAGGTATGAACTGGTATTTGGATGCAACTTCTAACAGTCATGATTCAATCTGTACTAAAGGTTTTAAACTTGATGAGGAAGCAAATACTAAAAGACAAATATTATCAGAGGCTTCCAAAATTTTTGATCCTATGGGTCTATTCCTGCCTTCAACAATAAAATCAAAGATTCTCCTCCAAGAAATTTGGAGGACAAATGTTGGGTGGGATGATCCAATAACAAATGAAAATCAAAAATCTTGGAAGAAGTTAGCTACTGATTTAACAAAAGTGCAGAACATTAAAATTCAAAGGTGCTGTGGGTTTAGGGATAAGCCCCAGAGACTTCATGTGTTTGCTGATGCAAGCACACAAGCTTATGGGTGCTGTGCGTATCTTGTAAGCCCTACAGAAAGTCATCTAATTTATGCAAAAGGGAAAGTTGCACCTCTCAAACTTACCCGAACCATACCTCAATTGGAACTATTGGCTGCTACATTAGCCATTAAAACCATTTCATTGCTTAAGGATGCTTACTATGATGTGTTCATAACTAATATCCACGTCTGGCTTGACAGTCAGATTTGTCTTGCCTGGATACGGAATGATAGCATTAATAGTAAGAATATCTTTGTAAGAAATAGGCTAAAAGAAATAGCTGACGCTAATGAAAGCCTACAAGTAAACTTTCACTATGTTCCAACTAAACAGAATCCAGCAGACTTTCTGACCAGAGGTTTATCCTACAAGTTGTTGAAGTCAAACAAAACTTGGTTTATGGGACCTAAGTGGCTCTGTAATACAGACCAATGGCCTGTGGAACAAGTTAACTTGACATTAAATTTAATCTTTTCAAATGAAAAGGTTGAACCAATCACTAATTATGAAAAGTATTCTGATTTCAACAAACTTGTCAGGGTGACAGCCTACTGTTTGAGGTTTGCTCACAACTGTTTAGCTACAATTAACAAACAGCTAAATAAAAATAATCATAATTATACAGAAGTTGCAACCCAATACTGGATAGGCGAAGCCCAACAAAAAGAGTACAATAAAGAGTTAGAATTCTTAACTAATGGGAAACAAACAAAAGAACCTGTACCATCAGTAGTTGTGGATCTAAACTTGTTCAGAGATGAGGAAGGCCTTCTAAGGTGTAAAGGGAGATTAGACAAATCAAAACTGTCATACAAAAGCAAAAATCCAATCCTTTTACCTAGATTTAGCTATTTGACATTAATAATCAGAAAAACACACAATGATGTATATCATATGGGGGTACCACAGACACTAACTACATTAAGAAAAACTTATTGGATACCCAAGGGAAGGATCACTGTTAAAACAGTCCTGAGTGAGTGTGTCACATGTAGGCGTATTCATGCTAGGCCCTATAGGAAACCAAATCCTCCTGCTTTGCCAGAGGAGAGAGTTACTCTCAACAGACCCTTTGAGACTGTAGGCATTGACTATACAGGAGCATTGACTGTAGGGGTGGGTGACACTGAACAAAAAATGTACATTGTACTGTTTACATGTGCTGCCTCACGAGCTGTTTATTTGGATGTTGTGGAGGACCTTACAGCAGAATCTTTTGTTGCTGTCTTTAAGAGATTCTGTGCACGACATTCAGTACCAAAGACAGTTTGGACTGACAATGCTACATATTTCAAAGCTGGTGAACAAGTCATCCACGACTTGTTAAGCAATGAAATCACACAATTACAGTATATATAAAAAATACAAACATAAAGTGGAAGTATATTCCGGTTGCCTCTCCTTGGTATGGTTCTATCTGGGAGAGGAATATACAAACAGTAAAGAATTGCTTGAAGAAAGCAATTGGCAAAAAACAGATACACTTATTTGGGTTACTCACTCTCTTGGCTGAGATTGAGAACATCATTAACAATAGACCACTCACTTATGCGAGTGACAACATTAATGACCCAGAACCATTAACTCCAAATCATTTGATTCGGGGAGAACAAGTTAGTCTCCTGCCGGACTACAATATAGACTCTTCAGAAGACCCAAACTGGACTCAACGACATGATGAGCTCCAGACTAAGTTACAACATTTAACTAGAGTTAAAGCTCATTTCATTAAACAGTGGAAAACTGAGTACTTGATGGGTCTAAGGGAGAGACATAAACAAATGACTAAGAAGGATTGGTCTGACACAATTAAGGTAGGGGACCTTGTTCTCATACATGACAGTACTCCAAGACAATACTGGCCTCTGGCTAGAGTTTCAGAACTCAGACCAGGGGCAGACGGGGTAACAAGAGTGGTCAAATTAAGGACTTCAACGGGTGACACAACAAGAGACATTTCTCTTTTGTACCCTTTAGAGTCTGGACCCAAAACAATGGACTTTGGAGAACCTTCTCCACTGACAGTAACAACTGGAGACACTGAACTTCCAGTAACTATTCCTTTGACAGTAGGAGTGGTAACGCATCCTACTACAACATTGACAGACACAAGACCTCAGCGACAAACAGCATTAAAGGCGCGACTATTTTTACAACAAAAAATAGATGCTGGGGAATTGTAATTTTATCTTCTAACTTTCATTTTTTCTTTTCTTATGGTAAAGACCATAGACAGTTTCATCCTATGGATGTATATTTTCTCTTCTAATTAAATGCTACACCTTCTCCATGAGAAGGTGAGGATAGGCACTGTTAATCAGATTAACAGGCATTTACAGTTAAATAGTTAGCTAGTCTACACTCAGACAAAAATTGGTGACAATGACACCAAAATGTTTATCTCCCGGGGCCCCCAGTATATGGAAAACTGATGAGTGGGTTTGGGAGGTAACGAAAATGGTTCACTGAGTAGGTAGGTAGTTAATCTAACAATTAATAAATTCCTTTTATGTCAATAACTGGGTGGATGAAACCAATTGGTTGCTCACCAGAGTTATTCTCCACACTAGTATTTATATACTGTGTGGGAGGAGCGTGCTCGGTAATGGAGATACATTACCGCTAAACCAACCGAGGAATAAACCAAGACAACGCTGGTACAAGAAGCCCCGCGAAGAGGAGAACAAAGGGAGAACAAAGGGAGAACGAAAACGAAGAACGGGGCGAGAGGACGTACCAGCAAAGTACGCTCTCGAATGAGACAACCGGAGAAGGGAGAGACTGTAATAACTAAAAGTAAGTGACTAATTGAGTTTTTACACCAAACAGTTAATTACATTAAATTAAGCTGGGTCAGACAAGTTAGGCCTACATTGTGGCCTAAGACCCAGCATCAACTCATAGCTTAACAAAGGTGAAGGTAGATTGCCCTAACCTAATCTTGTGAGGAATCCTACTGTGGACCTCAATTTATCTGCCCGCTCTGGACCATTTCCGGAATCTCTAGGCTGACCCCTCTAGGCTAGACTTGATCTACTCTATAGTTAGACTGGAGAAATAAGGGGTGGGTTAATTGTGGACCAATTCAAACAGAGCATTTTTCGCAATAACTTATCAGCAAAGAAAAAACTATTAAATGACCTACATATAGTTTTTAGTTCTATTTTTCTCAATTCTCATTTCACCAGGTCCATAACCCATATCAATGAATGGTCAGCATATATAAGTAAACATTTTTTACATAGAATTTAATTTTACAGTTTTACTGCAGTACGCAATTACTGACAATATAAGGGTAAAAACCGCAAGTTAAGAGTGTTAATTTAATGTTCAACCGCTGTAAACATTTGCTTTCAGCAAAACCATTTGTTCAAAGTTACCATCCGAGAGACGACTTCGTTTGGGGCTATGAACCATGCCAGCAAACGAAAACAACCGTTCCACTGGTGCAGAGGAAGGTAGCGTGGTGTTATACCTCTTGAAGATCTTCTTTATAGCAGGATACCTATCTAAAGAGTCGAGTGCCTTACTGGTGTCCTGCAAATAATTGAGGACTTCCAAGTCTTCCTTGTTGTTAGGAGCAGAGAATGAGCCGTCCATAGTTCTGAAGAAATCGTCTTCAGATGATGAGTCTGAGTTCACCGAACTATTACCACTGCTGTCAGAATTACAATTTCTTACAGCCATTTGCAGCTTGTCTTTTACTTGAGACTTGATTGCTTGATGATCGCCGAAATTAGGCCCTTGCAACAATGATATCCATCTAAGTTTGAAATACGGATGAGATACTGAGGCCAAAACGGCATCAGTTACCTCGGGGCTCAAAAAATGACCAAATCTGGCATTGAAGCCAGAGACGACTGCTGCCAGTAATGGCATGCAGTGTCTCAAGCGCAGGTCGTTTGGTTGGATAGGCTCCAATCTTGCGAGGGCATCTTGAGTCACTAGGACTGTTGGAAGAAGACAACCGTAGTAGCATTCTTTCTCTGCCTGTAATTTGTTGAGGGCTGCTGCAATTGGTTTTAGAACAGACAAATATTCTGAAATAAATTCCAATTCATTGTCTTTGAGGATGGGTAGATTCAGTTCTTCAAGAGCTACATTCACGTCGTTCTTATGTTTATATATTTGGCTTAATGAGTCGTACATTGAGTTCCATCGGGTGACGCATGGGTACCTAAATTGGACGCCAGTTATTTCCTGTATTTTTTCTGCTGACTTGGGTTTACCAGCAGCATTCCACAGCGCCGAACATTTTCCCATTGCAGAATGCTTTATCTTCTTTAGTCCAGGTGAATTCAGTCCTTTATCTGCATCAGTTGTTGCTACCAAGTTCAATGTGTGGGAGGCACATCGAATATGGGATGATAGTTTCACTGACTCCTCTCCATGCTCTCCTGAATGTTCAGGAAAGTTGCTGATGATAACCTCTTCATCTGAATCTTTTTCATCATCATCTTCATCTGCATCATCTTCATCAATGTCGTCAGTACGATTCTGAACACGAACACCGAACTCTTTAAAGCATTTCACCATGTTCGATGCATTGTCGGTGACTGTAGATACAACTTTTCTATAAGATAAACCATGCTCCGAGTTGATCCTGTCCAATATTCCAGCAATTTTATCAAAGCTATGTGTTCCACGAAATCTTCGGCATGCCAGTGCAGCTGATCCTCGCGACAAGTCATCATTGATCTGTAATGTAAGAATATAAAATCAATGTTTGTATGAACATTTTTTTAAGCTTAATTTAATAATATTGGTTAGACACGCACCAGCTAAACTGCGCCACCAAACATTGAAGAGAAGAACTATGTGATATAAAGGAGGCAATTCAGCGATGAGTCGCCTACCATACCACCACATCAGTGACCCATCCCATAAGAGCAAAATGTGGAAGAGTCCATATTCACAGCCTGTGAATATGGACTCTTCCACATTTTGCTGTGAATCAGACACAATGACAGATGACAGAATCAGTGAATTAGTGTGAAATTACTGTGAATCACAGCAAAATGAAGACTCACCAAATTAATGAATGAGGAACACATGTCGAATAATTGAAAAGATTATACTATAAGTCTATCAGACTATCAGTCTATCACCAATGGTCAATTTATCAATTATATAAAAATAATACACTAAATCAATAGCATACCCAATGCGCAGTGACTCCCATGAAACTGCGGTGATTAGTTGACCATATGTCGCATGTAACACACACATGGTCAACTGCTGCCAGTTTTGCTTGTATGTCTTCCTTCATTGTACTGGTTGTTGTTGCAAGAGATCTAGCCAGGGTGCTTCTAGATGGCACCTGAACAGCCGGGTTGACGTCTGAAAAAATATTTAAAAATTAAAACAAATACAATAGATTAGCTATGGAAAAAATATCAAAATATTTAGCTAGGCTAGCGATAGTCTAATGTTCATACAAATAATATGATTAATTATTTTAATCAGATATTAGCTATGGAAAAAATAGCAAAATATTTGAGTTATACTAACATGAAAGAAGATCCTTAAATTCATGTAGTTCAACTAGGTTCAATGGTAGGAGCCCATTAGCCACAAGCGAGAGAATCTTCTTTTCAAGGATATCCTTGCATATTGGTGGTCCTGGTTTTTGCTTGGAAATGTGGAACATGCTTAGTGTTGACTGCTTGGCAATTTTGGCAGGGCCAGCATTGCTGCCGCTGGCATCTTCTTCTTTAGCTGGACGTTTGCGAGATTTCTTCTCCGATTCATATTCACCCAAAAGATCCGAATGTAGTTTCTGCACAAGAAAATAAATTATTATCATGCGGAGAGACTTCTTGAACACCCTGTATAATATTTATCAGAGTATCAAACTTCTAGTTGAAATTAATACTTAACAAGATTCTAAAATTTTGTTATCTTTAACTAAAATTATTTTCACCATGATCAGTGCATTTTTATCCTATGTTAAATTGAAAGCCGAATTTCGTCCTTCAGTAACTAAATAGGAGAAATTACAGACATGGATCAGACAGAGAGAAAGACAGATACACCTGGCGTTTTATTATAGTTGGATATCGGCAGTTTTTAATGTAGTTACTAGTCCATAATCTATTAATATCTGAAGTGCACAATATATTCAAATGGACGTCTATGTAAATGTAGCATTAGTCTTGTATGGCACCAGTCACTTAAAATATGACTTGAACCATTATGTTAATGTTGCTACTTACTACTTAGTTACTAAGTAGTACTAACCCTGAGGTGCCTCAGAAGATTGCTTGTTGAGTCGAGGCCAGCAGACAGAATTGTAGTTTTCTTTGTATACTGCCTACAAATAACTTTGATACTGTTTCCAGTTTTTTCGACAATTTGAAAATATTTTCCGTTCAATAGCACAGATTGATCCTTATTACCAACATTGTTATCTAAATATATTGAATACTGTTCTGGTGACAACCTAGAATATTTGGTTCCCTTGGGAGCCTGTTGAAGTTGTAAAATTGCACTCATTATTAAAAAATTCAATCTGTAAATAAAATATGTTTAGAATTAATTTATTATGAATACGGACCTATAGGCTATATTTTATGCCTATATATAATAATATATTAATAGAACACTTTTAACATAATTGCACAGTAAATTACACTTTTTACGAGCCTAAATTCCACAGCAACTACACCTTCCATGAGCCCACGCATGACGCAAGTCACCCAACTAACAGAAAACATAAACAGTCGGTGTTGAACAAAGTTGCCACCAGATGTCGCTTGGACAAAAAACAAATGACATTCGCATAGCGGCATATTTAAGAATCTGAAATTAAAAGTGATCTTGAAGTCTAAAGTGATCTTCAAGATCAAGATCACAAGAAATAAAGTGATCTTAGATCAAGATCAAGATCACCATAATAAAAGTGATCTTCAAGATCAAGATCAGATCACGATCTTGATCTTCAAGATCACGATCTGATCTTGAAGATCAAGATCGTGCCCATCTCTGTATATATATATATATACAGACCGTGCATGGAACAAGGAACTCTTCTGGGAAAATTAAAATCCACTGTAGTCCGAATAAGTAATGGTAAATGATGAACACTATAGTTTTTCTTTTTCATGAAGTTAGCCCGACGTGGGAAACGGGTCACTCGCAAAGAGGCCCCAAAAATATAGCTTCCCTCACCAGCTATCTGCAAAGCAGATAGGATCCAGCTTTGGGACAATGGGACATGATCTGTGTGTATCATGAAAAACCCTCAGGGGACCATTCTGAGTTCAATCCCATATATATATATATATATATATATATATATATATATATATATATATACTGTGTGTATATATATATGTGTGTATATATACACAGTGGTGTAGTGCTATGGGAACGTGTGGGAACGGCGTTCCCTTACTTTTTTTGGTAGGCGGAACGGCGTTCCCTCACTATTTCAAATAAATCCGAATTTACAAATCTCTAATTTAATTCCCACCCCTAGAAGAAATATGAGAAAGAATCATTCACTGTTTCATTTCATTTAGGTTCGACTGAGGCGTTGCTCAGAGCAACGCTGAGTAGAAATACAAGATTAGTTGCTCACCAAAAGTGGTGTAAATGGTGTTAGCCTATTGAATAGCTTACATCTGGTGAAACAGTCACCATGGCGTACCAGTTGTTAACTTTTTTTATTTAATCATTCCAGTTGTTAGCTATTTTTATTGATCGTACTGGATGTTATATATATAATGACACTGGAAATATTGCATCTTTAACCTTGGAATATATCCTAATATCCAGTGCAAATGGCCTCAAAATATCCCTGAAATTGGTCAGATTTCAAAAAAATTTCCGGACCCCGGGCTGTATGGGCTCGCTGCGCTCGCCATTGTGCCCCGCATCTGAGTAACACTTTCAAAATGCGTTCCCTCACTTCTTTATTTAGCACTACACCACTGTATATATAGTTTCATAGCTATGAGATCTCGATGATCTGCCCAATTCACACGCCTGGCCACTCAGGGTGAATCTTACGTTCGAGTTAGGCTACACTTGGTTAGGTGGTCCTTCTAGGTTTATTAGTTATTTCCTCGGCCAATCAGGGATCCAAAGAATAATTGGCTACAAAACTATATATATATATATATATATATATATATTATATATATATATAATGAGAGAGAGAGAGAGAGGACACTATTTTGTTTAATTAATATGTTACAAAGAATTTTAGATTTAAATTTCTACGACCCATCATTATTTTTACCGAATGTTTAGTTTTTCATATTTTTGGGGTTAGGCTATATAACTGGGCTAGGCTATCATCGCATTTCCTATACAAGATGGTGTATTAAATTTTCTTTGGACCAAAGCGACGTTTTAAGTTGTTTTTCACACCTCCAGTTAATCTCTTTATTGCAGATCTGGTATGAAGGCTTCTTTTACACCCCCAAATTATACTTTAAAATCACATTGCACTTGCAAAACACCCTTTCTATGGAAATAAAGCTTCACAATAAACACACATTGAACTGTAGACGATGCCAACTTACACTGTAAATTTGACAATAGGCTAGCCTAGAGACCCTGGTTCTTGGCTAGTACATAAATGCCTTCATTAAATATTGGCCTACTGTACATAAATTATCACATGTAGATAATTCTAACAATTTACGGCTTTGTATAGTGTTAAAATCATAGACTACTGTACCTGCACGATTAAACATTTCGTTAAACGAATATATAAGGTTTCTTTAATTAAAAGGTATGTTTGTTAATTTGTTTGACAAACTCATAAGATGTTATAGTGAACACGCTTATAGTAAATGGAGCTAGTATGGGGACTAAATATTTCGTTAAATTATACTGTAATTAAATGTATTACAGGTGCAAAAAATTGGATAACTCGGCGAAACTTTCCATTTAGATTTTTTGTAGCTATAAATTTAGACAGGGTTGCCAAATATCCCGATTTCTGCGGGACTGTTCCGACTTGCCAAGTAAAATCCCGAGTCCCGAGTCCAGAGCTAAATAAGTTCTTGAAAGATATGTCAGATGTACAATCAGATCACAAATGCGACATAAAGTGAATACAGTTTTTCAAGACTTTTGTTTTTTCAATTCCCCATTCAAATACGATTTCGGAACGGATATTCAGTTTGATGAGCGTAGCTTGGCGCTGATGGTCAAAGAAAATTACAAAATGTCATTAAGGATTTTCAAAAATTTGTGAAAACTGTTCAGAAACATAACTATGAAACTAACTTGAAATCTATATTTCTGTGATTAAATTAGGTCCCTCATTTGCCAAATTGATATAATCTATTTTATTTTTAATGATGTTATTTTATAATAAAAATACCTTACCGTAATTAATTTTACTTTGAGCGTAAAATGTAAGTAAATACTGTATATAATGTAGAAGCGAATTAGAATAATTATACGTGTTGTGGAGTCGACATCAAAAGTGTTATTCTTTCTAAAAATAGGAATTATTATTGTTGCATTTCTTGAATTGTTCTTTATGGTTTTGTTGGGTAAATAAACAATTTTTTTCTGTTGTTTGTGTGTAGTTATTCTGTTATTTTAAATTTTACAAGTTGTGTAAAAAAAGATCTTGTGTCTCGATTTGGGAATTTCAAAATCTGGCAACCCTGTATAAAGAGTACCAGGAGACCAGGAGAAGTAGCTCCAAATACATAGGCCTATAATCTGGCTATAAATCACTTTCTTTCCAAGGGACCGCAGATATCTACTGAGCTTATCCTCCACTTTAATTATATGTGAAAGAATCGATCCATCGAGTTTTTTAGTCTGCTTGTGTCGGCTAAAATAAGCTCTTTAAAACATTTGCCAACAAAGGACTGGGGATTGTTTGGTTTCCAAAGTTGTAATATTCTTTGGCTGTTACATTTTGAACATTATTTCTTACGTTATTTCATCAGTTTAATATCCCTTATGATGGTTAATATCCCTTATGATGGTTGTGTAATCTCATATATAGGCGCGTATGCCGTATAAGCAAAATCGCTATTTTTCAAATTGCTGTTCAAAATTTTGGTGTTGCATATTGACATAAAAAATACCCACGTGCAATTTTTTGAAGATTCATGCATATTCGAGTGAGCACCAGCAATTTGAAAAATAGCGATTTTGCTTATACGGCATACGCGCCTATATATGAGATTACACAACCATCATAAGGGATATTAACACAAATCATTTGCTTGTCTTAATTAAAAGCTGTTATCACTAACACAAAAAAGTTAATCATTCTTATTCTCTCATAGTACATTAAGGGGTTTTATCATATATTCACAAGGTATTATTTCTCTAGAGTCTAGAGCAAGAAACCATGATTTCTATTCGGAAACAGATGATCGTTTGCGCTGATTAGGAACGCGGAGTCTGTCATTTTCAACTACTTGAAGGACTTCTTGAAAGCGCTCCTCATCCCTGGCAATATTAAGAAAGTCATGGCAAAGTTTTACACCACGCTCTGCAGCCTCATTGACGACCTGAAGCTTGTCCACAACCCGTTTCATGTTCAGGTAGTCGTCATGATCCGCCCATTCACTGGCTGGACTGTGGAGAAACTGATAGGGCATGCCTAAAATGGTGAAGAACCGGCTTGAGTCAGGCCCAATTAGGCCCACCAGGGCAGTGCCACTTTCTGGGACAGGGGGAAGATATGGCTTTCCATAGCCCCCATGATTGAGCCCCACTCTCTTAGTAACTTCAGTGCCTTCATGGCAAAGAAGAGCCTTCCTCATCTCCTCTTTTGTCCTTTCTTGTACTTGGGACGAGAACAAAACCAGTGGGGCCAACTCCTCAGTTAGGTACCAAGTGTGTCTACCGAGTGCCACGCGTGCTTTGTCAACTATTGTGGCGTCATATGGGGCAAATTCAGCCAAGGTTTCGACCAAATTCAAGTCATTCAGTGGCGCACTTGCTGGAACGGGGCAAACAATCCACCATGGGACATAAACAGCGACTGTGAACACAGCAAACCGTTCTAACTTGCTGATTTGACTTTTAGTCACAACCTCGGCTTTGGGAAACTGCTCTTTGATCTGGCCTGACAAAAGAACAATCTTGAGGGTATAGAGCAGTTTAGCCATCCACCTTTCTTTGTGAAGTGCGCCGGGGTAGACCATTGTGAAGTTCACTGGCTCGGATCCTTTAGTTACAAGCAGCAGACAAAGCTCTACCAGCTCCTTGTAGTCGCCACGTGTAAATGGTTGGGCTAGAGATTCACGGAAGAAGTCAGCCATCTCCTGCTGGCGCTCCTCAAACACTCCAGGCATTGCGGGGTAGTAGTATTTCTTTTTTCATTGTACGCCAGTTGAGAGAAATGGTTCTTGAACCTAGAAATGCAATTATTGGGATTATTGTATTTCGTACTAATCTATAATATTGTTTTAGGGGTATTAAGATTGATATGATCGATCATTTGCTTGGTGTTAGTATATCTTATAAGTCTAATAAAAGAAATTCCACTAAATTTGTTCATTAGATAATAATATTCCTTGTTATTTTGTAAAGCTTATGACTCACCTCTGGAAAACCATTATGTTTGGACTTGAAGAGCCCTCCACTTTCAAGCAATCCCAGCAAACACCTAGGATGACTTCGCCCACATGCCTGCGACAGGCGCACCAGAATACGGCACGCTCTAATTCCTTTTGGGGGGAGACGCAAGCAGCCACCATTTCAGGCACGTGCTTTTTGCAGATTTCTGTTAAATCATTCACTGTATTTTGGTATTAATGTCGTGATAAATTCACGCTGATGTTTGAAATAGGTTTACCTGTATTGGATGAAGTTGTGTCGAAAACCATACCAACGACATTCTGTTCACACTCCCAATCGACCAGAAGTTGTTTGGTTGCTGTTGATATCAAGTCTCCTTGAACCAGACCAGCTTTTTGAGTCAAATGCGGAAGAGGTGGGACTCCAAGAAGCTTTGTGCCATTGACACCAGACACAAGAATGGGCAGGCGGTCATCAGTGCCTTTCGAATCCAGCGTGTCCATAAGTTTACCATCCCAGTGCACCAGTACTTTGTCTGATGGTTGCCATTCATCCATGATTTTTAAACTTATTTCTGACACGATGGAAGCTCGGTATCGGTGGGCCGTCCTTGCATTTAGACTCAGCTTTGATGTATCTCCACCACATGCAGATACAAGGGAGTACACAATTGCACTCAGCTGGGTCGGCAAGATGTTGTTTCGAACACTGCATGAAACAAGTTCTGCCGACTTCAGAATATCATGGGGCACAAAAATTGAAACTCCCTCTTTCACTGTTCTCCGATGTTTTCTCTTTGGTTCAGCAGTGCTGGCCTCATCAATGTCATCGTCCTCATCAGAGCTAATAGGTGAATCAATATCAGCCTGTACATTCTCAGCATGATCACATTGCTCTCTCTCTTGTCGCTTCTCTTCTCGCATCTGCCTTTTCTGTCGCTTCTGAACCTTTTCTGTGAGTACTTTGTTTACCCCAGAGTAGGTAGCTACTCTGTCACTTAGCATGCTTTTCATAAAGAGTATGTCAGTATCGATGGCATCTTGTTCGGCCTGAGATTTCCCCTTTTTCGCAGCCGCCATGTCTTTCAACACTGTGTTCTTATAAAATTTCATCGTCAGGCTCAATTCTGATTTAAACTTCATAATTCCAGGATCATCAGCCCGTCTTCTATCCTCATTCTTTTCATAAGCATCATGTAGTCTTTGTCATAGTAAGTTTTAATCACTCGGCCAATATTGTTCCTGCCTGTAATGGTCGGGACATTCGCCTTCTGGTAATGCAAAAGCACATTGTCAATGGTGGCAGATAAAGCCTGGTCCTAATGCATATCCCGAAGGTTTGCTAACAGACATAGTAAGACCTGCCTATTAGTTGGCAGTTTGCAGCCCTTTATTTCCTTTTCTTCTTCTCGGGGTACGGTGCCCAATAACATTCTGACATACTCATCATCTTGCCGTGTATCCATGATTAAATTCTCTATTCACAACATCAAATCACTGTCAAGGGAAAAGAAAAGAGCATCATTAAAATTAAATGCAATAAAATAATACGTGGAAAATTTGTGGGTCAGCGTTCCAGACCCGGAAATGAAAATCTGATAAAATGTGCTATTTTCACACTTATTTATGAAGTTCATAAGCTGAAATAGCAATACTTGCTGGTACGATGGTGCTAGCTCAAACATGCACCGATCTCCAAGAAAATTTACAGGGGTGTTTCCTAGGTAAATACACAACACTAAAACTTTGAACAGCATTGTAGGACCATTTTTTGATTTTTGGAGGGCAACGGTCACACCCTAATATATATATATGATACACACAGACCGTGCATGGAACAAGGAACTCTGCTAGGATAATTAAATCCACTATAGTCTGAATAAGTAATGGTAAATGACAAATACTATAGTTTTTCTTTTTCATGATGCTAGCCCGACGTGGGCAAAGACGTGGGTCACTCGCAAAGAGGTCCCAAAAATATAGCTTCCCTCACCAGCTATCTGCAAAGCAGAGAGGATCCAGCTTTGGGACAGGATCTAGGGTTTAAAGCAGCCTAGCCCAGCTACATTTAAAACCTCAATATAAGCAAAAGACTCGCTGCCTTAAACCCTAGATCCTGTCCCAAAGCTGGATCTTATCTGCTTTGCAGATAGCTGGTGAGGGAAGCTATATTTTTGGGACCTCTTTGCGAGTGACCCGTTGCTCACGTCGGGCTAGCATCATGAAAAAGAAAAACTATGGTATTTGTCATTTACCATTACTTATTCGGACTATCGTGGATTTAATTATCCTAGAAGAGTTCCTTGTTCCATGCACAGTCTGTGTGTATTATAAAAAACCTCAGGGAACCATTCTGAGTTCACTCCCATATATATATAATATATATATATCCTCACGTAATAGCAGGAGAATCATCTCCGAAAATTTTTTTCACCAACAGAAAAGTGGGTAACAGATTATGAATTGTGCAATCAGGAACCATTTTCCATTTCTTCTAAAGGCTGACCAATGACCAATCAGAGAAAGCTAAATATTTTTACACCTGAAATATGGTACTGTATAGTATAAAGATATGATGATAAGAACAAATTTGATCATTAACGTCATAGATTAACATCTCAAAACTTAGAATATACAGTACTTATAAAAGTCAAATTTAAAATGATACCTTTTCTTTGACCTGAATATACTGTATGAAAATCAATCCATTACAGTATTTATGTTTTTCTTCATTCTGATTGTTTTCATGCACAGTGATTATGCATTCATGAAGAAATGTCAAAAACACTCCTTTTTTGTGTTTTACTGGGAAAAAATCTTTTAAAATATTTTCTAAGAAGCCAAGAATGTCAAGAGAAGAGGAATGATTGAATTGTGTATTGTTGAAGGTAAGGGGATAGTCGTAGGACGGCTATGGTGCACCTGACCTCTGATCTTTCTACTATCTCTGATTGGGGCAGAGAAAACCTTGTGGCTTTCAATGCCTCAAAAACTCGGTTCCTTCATCTGTCTACTTGTCACAATCTTCCACGTGACTATCCCCTTACCTTTAACAACACACAATTCAATCTTTCCTCTTCTCAACATTCTTGGTGTTTCCTTTTCTCGTGATCTTTCCTGGAAAGATCACATATACTCTCTTTCTAAAACAGCTTCTAAGAGGTTAGGTGTGTTGTACCGGCTCCGCAGTTTCTTTACCCCTGCTCAGTTGCTGTCTCTGTACAGTACAGGCGTCTTGTCCGTTCTTGGATGGAGTATGCTTCTTATGTGTCAGGTGGTTCAACCCCCACAGCTCTACTTGACCGGGTGGAATCAAAGGCTTTTCGTCTCATCAATTCCCCACCTCTTACTGATTGTCTTCAATCCCTCTCTCTTCGCCGCAGTGTTGCCTCACTCTCTTCACTATCGCTATTATAACGGACATTGCTCTTCTGAACTCTCTAACTGCATACCGCCCCCTTTAAGGAGACCACGCAGTACCAGACTTTCGACATATTCTCATTCCTTTTCTGTCCAACTCTAACAAAAGGGTTAATCGGTATTTTTAATCTTTCATCTACTCAGTCGGTGAACTCTGGAACAATCTTTCTCAATCCATCTTTTCCCCTGTCTATGACAGAGTGTCCAGGCATCTCGAAAACCCTAAACCTTGAGTTTGGCTCTTCTTCCTCTATAGTGGGGTGGGGTGGGGGTGGGGCGTTTTCTGCGGGCATTCATTCGCCCTTGTCCCCTCCTTCCTGCAAAAGATAAGCGCAATTATTATTGTGTGAGCCGCAGTGGCATACATATTTTACTTTAAATAATTGAAGAAAGGTACTTGGTTCTTCTACTCCCTCGGCCGTTATCTAGAGTTAATAATTAATTAAATCAGTGCTGTAGCCAAGGGGGATATGGGAAGGCAATTATCCCCAAATATTCTAGCTTGCCCCCCTCCTCCGAGAAAAATTACCGATGTCAAACTAAAAATGAAATAATTGTGAAAGTAAGATACTTTTAAAACTAGATGTAACAATAAATTATAATAAATATAACTACAAGTTCGTTAAATTTATTACACTTACAATATTCATTTTATAAGCTCATTATTGGTCCCCCTATCCCCACCCGAACGATAATTTTCGTGTCCCTCCAAATTTTGAAGTCTAATTACGCACCAAAAATTAAAAATAAAGATTGAGCGTCTAAAAAAAAAAGGGGGTGAGAGTCTATTATAAGCTCTGGGCCATATTTACTTATGTAAATATCATTACATTTAGGGCAGTCGTCCCGACATGCAATCGTGGGACGTATCACATACATCTCCCAGAGTTAAGGGTTAAATCAAACATTTTGTGATATCATAAGCGCAAAACATGTGAAAGTGCCCAGTGCTTTCAAAATTAAATCAATAAGAATTAAGTTGTTAAAACCTTTGTTTACATACCGAAACTAATTTTAGGTATGCCATTAAAAATATAATGATATAAAAGACTTACAAGCTCTTTTTCCCTTATTATTTCTAGTCTCCAAACTTAAACTGATCCTATATAGAGAAAAGTATCTTAGATATGTATCTTGCCCGTTTCTTAAAAAATATCTTTTATCTTTGAAACGCAATGAGTTAGTATCATGAATCTAAGATACATTTCTTAATGTATCTTGTCCACCTCTGTCAGTAATACAGCTACATTTTCTTAATTTTTCCTTCTACTTTTTTCTATATTCTACATTTCTTCTTCGGCACTTCTATTTCACAATTTTCCAACTTTTTTTAGAGGCCAAATCGTTAATAATTACCTCCGCATAACTTAATGCTTTTCGATGGAGATAATAGCCTAACGGAGGTACTGATTGCCAGCATGGGGCTCGATACCCAGAACTGCCCCTTCTCGAGTGAAACCTAAAAAAAACTCTGGTTCATCTAATTCAATAACAGGATGTTTTACTGTTCTTCACTGGTATTTTGACCCTAAGTCCTATTGGCGGCTATGAAAGATACAATACTCGTATTGTTACATCTATGTTCCATATCCCCCAAGGAGTGGAAGTGGTAGGAGGGGTAGGGGCCTGAGCCTGAGCTACCTTAAACCATGTCACTTAAAGTTGGATGGTCGGCCCGTCGTTTCGTCGTGAAATAAGAAACAAAAGATAACCGTCCATCTCTCGGCAGCACTGGGGTTTGAATCCACGGCTCAGCAATGTCGGGCAGCGCCCTAAACAATCCAGCCACAAGATGCTCTATCGTATTGTTACGACTGGCAATAAAAAATAAGTGAGTTCAAAGTAAGATTAGGGGCTAGTTTCTCAATTATTTTCCAAATGTAAATAATGGTTCTTTGCACCCTTGATCTTGGCTGTGAAGCTTCTTTGAATCCCTTCTAGCTGACTAATGTCTTCTTTTGGATTAAAGATAAGCACCCCCAGCCTTCTTTAATTAGCCTTATAAGGCTAACTAACGAAAATATCACGACCTAACCTAACCAATCGTCAAGGGCGTACAGTTGACTTAACGATTGGTTAGGTTAGGTCGTGATATTTTCGTTAGTTAGCCTTATAAGGCTAATTAAAGAAGGCTGGGGGTGCTTATCTTTACTTGATCCCTTCTTTTTTATATAGGGATGTTAGGACCGAGCAGTATTCCAACTTGGGTATGATCAGTGTTTTTAACAGAGGAATCATTATATTCCTATCCCGTCGTTTAAAGGTTCTCAGTATTTGCCCAGTTATTCTCTTTGCTCTGTTTACTGCTATCTTATTTTGTGTTTCGAATTTCGCATCATCAGTCATTACAACTCCTAAATGTTTTGCTTTAGAGTTTAGACTTTCTCTGAATTTTTTGTCCAATTGAGGTATAGTATTCCATGGATTTTAGGTCCCCACTTTTTCCGTACCTTAACAGTTGAATTTTCTCAGCGTTAAATTTCATAGTGTTGTCTTTCGACCACTTGTAGATTCTGTTCATGTCTATTTGGAGAGATCCTATATCCTTTGGGTTTCTTATTTTTCTACTGATCTTTGTGTCATCGGTAAAGGATGTTACTGTGCTGTCTCTGGTAACGATCTCATCTATGTCAGTTAGCATGATTATGAAGAGTAATGGCTCTAATACTGTTCCTTGTGGTCAGGGCCGTTTCTAGCCATTAGGGGGCCCTAAGCAGTATACCCATTTGAGGCCCCACCCCTCCATCCACCAACTCACGCCTTACTACATCACATCAGCACACACATACAAAAAATGGCTGTGTTAATAAAAAACAATTATGAAACAATTTTAATGAAACATTTATGTCCAAAACAACAAATATGTACTTTCAGAAGACAAACATAAAAAATACTCTTCATGAAATTCCTGAAAATTAGCTTATACATTATTTAGAATAAATGACACAGAACTATGTATAAAAAAATAATGCAATTATCAACTACCAAACAATTACTAACTCTACGATACAATCGTGTAATAGCTAACAGTTATACAGAACAGTTTGTATCTTCAAAATTTTTGCCTCCTAGATTTTTTCTGGGCGAAATCATTAATAACATCATCATATGAAATCTCCCTGCCAACGTCCTGGTTGATGCTTATGATGCCAAGGCCACTGAGGCGATCCTGCCCCATTGATGATCTGAGGTAGTTCCTGATTAGCTTCATAGTGCAACCCAGAGATTGGGGTATAGTTCCTCCACTTGCTTCTGATGAATGAAGGAGAGAAGCTCCAATGCAGTCATGTTGTGTGATGGTAAAGTCGGCAAGTTCTTAATTTCGAGGGCCAGTTCTCTTCCATCAATGTCAGAGTCAGCTCCAGAGCTCAGTATCTTAGAGAGCTTTTCACACTTGCAGGACAAGTCTTCCTTGTTCATTGTGGTGAAGTTTAGGAGAACCCCAAATATGTCCCTCACATCATCTAATGTTTTGAATCTCTCATTTATTGACCCAATGGCACAATCCACCACCACATTGAAAAATTTGATTTCCAGCCTCTTTAAGGCTTCTGTAAATGGTTCGTCAGGAGCTTCGTAAGCAAAGTGCTTTTTTTGTGGATCTGAACCTCTTCTCCTTCAGCACAGCCTCCACATTCATTTCCTCGCATATGTCCCTAGCTACGACTTGTGCTGCAACAAAACCTGTGTTTCTGTAGCTGGTGAGTGAGTCTTTTGTTTTTGTGAGGAAGTTGACTGCCACATCAAACTGCATTGTAGGAGACTGCAGAAGTTTGCTCACATGGTTAACTGCAGGAAGAATGTCATACCATACTACTGTGCAAATCTGAAAGCGATAAGACCCTACCTCCTCTGCAAGTGCTTGTGCTTCAGTCCTGGCTATGGTATCTGCGGCATTGTTTCTGACTTCCAACAGGGCCTCTCTAATGTTGTGGCTCTGGTATCGCACAGCCTCAATGCTCTTAAGCCGGCTCTCCCACCTGGTTTCACTCCAAGACTTGAGTGTTATGTTCACGTGCTTCTTTAGGATTGTCCATCTCTGTGTAGCTGCTGCAAAAAAGTTGTACAATTTTTGTACGTTGCCAAAGAAGCTGATGGCATCTGTGGAAGCTTTAGCTGCATCAGCCACTACAAGATTCAGAGTGTGAGCCCCACATGGAACATAGAGTGCACGACAGTTCTTCTCTAATAACCCTGCCTGAACACCTTTGTTCTTGCCCTTCATGTTCACTCCGTTGTCATATGACTGTCCTCTGCAGTCATCAAAGTGAATATTCAGTTCATCTAGTCTCTTCAGAATCAGAACTGATAAACCCAGGCCTGTACTTTCTGAAGCCTCAAGAAAGCCCAAGAAGTATTTTTTTATTTCTGGTACTTCACCCATTTTAACAGTTCTGATAATAATCGACATCTGTTCTTGGTGGCTTATGTCTGGAGTGCAGTCTAAAATGAGTGAGTAATATTTAGCTTGTTTTATTTCTGCAACAATGGCATCCAAGATTTTCCCACTAATGGACCCAATGAGCTCATTTTGAATGATGTTTCCTAGGTAACTTGAATGACTATATTGGCCACTTTCGACTCTGCTGATGTGTTGTTTCATCACTGGATCAAATTTGGCAAGCAGCTCAACCTCCTTCAAGAAGTTGCCATTGTCTCGATTGTACAATGTAGAGGAAGACCTCCTGAAAGCAAGGTTTCTCTCTGCCAGTGATTGGATTATACTTACAAGACGTGTGAGAACATCTCGCCAGCGTCTTCGCTCTACCTCCATTAATGACATTTCAGTTTGGTCAATGGTTCTCCCAGTTTTTAGCCGCAGTTCCAGATCCTTCCATGTTGCCATGTTATCTGCATGTTCTGAACTATTTTCATGGCCTTTCAGAAGCGAACCAACGTTTATCCAGCCTGAAAGTCCATCCGTAATTAGTTTGTACGACTTCCTTGAAAACAACTTGCAGGAGAAGCAATAAAGAGCATCATTCCTTCTAGAGTGCATCAGCCAGCTTCGCTTTATTTTTTCCCCATTAATTAATGTTCTGTACATGTAATGGTGATGAACGTTTCTACCGTCCTCTCTTTTAGGGAATGTGAAATCTGGACTGATTTGAAATGGTCCTCGAGACACCACATCTGTCTTCAAGGCATCTGACAGGACAACTGGCCAGTCATACGGATCAAGCGGTGGAGCAGATCTCGGTTCTTGTTGCTCAGTAGAAATGCCTGTGTGTAGTGTTTGAAGCTGAACAGAAGATGGGCCACTTGTTGGTTCATCAGGCTCTACTTCTACTGGTGTTTGAGGTTGCATAGAGGATGGTCCTGCTGTTGGCTCATGATACTCATCAGGCTTTGCTGAGGATGGCTTTTCCAAATATTTCAGTAGTGCTCCTGAGAAGAACATAACATTACATATTCTGTTAATTTTTGCTAAAATACTCTTTCTTATCTTGCTTGATAATTAATTGATCTGTGTGAACAGAATTTGAGGTGATGTGATCCATTAAATTTCACATTTCGAAATATTATAAATATTACAGAGACTAGCTTACTCTACACGATTCCTGAGCACTTGCCTAGCTTGATGGTCTACCTAACCTAGTTGCCTGAACTGTAATCATAAGAATATACAAGTGGCACATCTCACCTGTGCTACTGGAAAGCTTCTCCTCCTCTATTTTCTTCTTTTTCCATTTTTCAGCTCCTGATGGATAATGTCGTTTCATTTTCCAAGATGCACAAAGTCACATCTAGCTAAACACAACTAATCTGCTAAATAATAATAATAATAATAATAATAATAATAATTGTTATAATTGTAACGTTAATCAAATACATTCAAATAAATAATCAGACCATTTAGGTTTTAACTTTTAACCAACAAAATTCACATTATCTGAAAAAGATGAGAAAAGAATTAATAAACTTGAAAACATAACGAAAATAATCCTAGGTTTTAAAGTGTTACAAAATCTCTTAATAATTAGTAAATTAGTGAAATAAGGTTTTACAATACTAGAAAAATTAAGCATTTAGGAGAGCATAAGCATATAGTAAGAATAAAGTTAAATAATATAGAAATAAGATCTCACAATAGTTATTTACACATAACGACCAAGACGTTTCGTTTTATCACATTTGTCTCATACAAAAACTTTAATTAATACGACAATAATAATAATAATAATAATAATAATAATAATAAGGATAATAATAATAATAATAACAATAATATTAATAATAACTTCAGCTATATTCCTATTCTTGCCCACTGAGCTATGACCTGGGAGCCTGTCTAGGGGCCCCCTAGTAGCAGCGGGCTCCTAAGCGGCCGCTTAGTCTGCTTATGCCAGGAAACGGCCCTGCTTGTGGTACTGAGCTGAGGACCTCTGATTCTAATAAAGATATTCCTTGAACTGTAATGACTTGCCTCCGCTCACTAAGGAGGCCGTATATATCCATTTCCCTACTTTTCCTGTTATTCCCATATATTTCAGTTTATGTATTATGATTCCATGCTCACACTTGTTGAACGCTTTGGCAAAGTCTGTGTATATTACATCATAGTTTTCATACTTTCAAGTGCATCAATAATGTTGTTGTAGTGTTCCATTAGTTGTGATAGGCATGATCTGCCTGACCAGAATCCATGTTGGTTATCATTTAATTCTTTCTGAGTTTCCAAAAAGTCATAGATTTTTTCTTTAATTATTCTTTCAACTATTTTAGTGAGATGAGATGTAAGCGACACTGGCCTATAGTTTTTGGCCTCGGATCGATCTCCTTTATATACTGGGTCTATGCTTGCTCTCTTCAGGATGCCCGGAATTTCTCCCGTGTCTCGTGATCGTCTCCATATCCAAGATAGGGCTCAGCGATTGCATTCCTGCAGTTTTTGATCAGTGTGGCATTTCACTTGTCCGGTCCTACCGCTTATATATATTTTTTTTATGCAGGAAGGAGGGGCCAAGGGCAAACGTGCCCACAAAAGCGCCCCTTTCATAGAAGAAGAAGAAGAGAGCCAAAATCAAGGTCCTGGGTTTTCGAGATGCCTAGACACTCTGCGACTGAAAGATGGGAGGTCATAAACAGGAGGAAAGATGGATCCAGGAAGATTGTTTCAGAGTTGACCGGTTGAGTAGATGAAAGACTGAAAATACCGATTAACCTTTGCATTAGAGAGGTGGACAGAAAAAGAATGAGAAAGTGTAGAAAGTCTGGTACTGCGTGCTCTCCTTAAAGGAGGAGGCATGCAGTTAGAGAGTTCAGAAGAGCAATGTCCGTTATGATAGCGATAGTTAAAGAGAGAGTGAAGCAACATTGCGGCGAAGAGAGAGAAATTGGAGACAATCAGTTAGAGGTGGGGAATTGATGAGACGAAAAGCCTTTGATTCCACCCGGTCAAATACGGCTGTGTAGGTTGAACCACCCCGCACATGAGAAACATACTCCATACAGGGGCGAACAAGACCCCTGTACAGAGACAGCAACTGAGTGGGGGTGAAGAAACTGCGGAGGTGGTACAGCACACCTAACCTCTTAGAAGATGTTTTAGAAAGAGAGTATATGCAAAGGTGGGCAGGACCGAGTTCCAAAAGGACCGAACTCCAGGAACTCGGTCCTTTTTAAGGACCGTGAGCGGGAAAGTCTGTCCTTTTCTCAGTGAGGACCGAAATGAGGAGCGACGGTCCATTTTTAAGCAATTCCGGACGGTCCGGTCCGGATGGTCTTTTTTAGTGATTTTAGTGTGTTTAGTGATTATTTGAAGTTCTAAAGAAGATGGATCGTTTCCTCCAGAAGACTCAGAAAGAGACTGAGACTGAACTGAAACTTGTTTCAACACCTGGAGGAGACGAAGAATCTACTGATGTTAGTGCTTCAACTTCAAGTCAAGCAACTGGAGCTCCTAGCGGAAGAACTGAACCCGGCAATCCCTGGCCGTACCTGGACAAATACTTTGAATACCTGGGCCCCAAGGGTGAGCAGAACCTGGAGTACAAGTGCTTGCTGTGCCTGCCGAACAAGAACATCCTCTCGACAAGCAACAAGAGCCAAAACAACCTAAGCGACATGTCTCCAAGCGCCACCCTCACGTCCAGAACCAGTTCGACCAGTGCATCAAGGACGGGGTGGAGCTCCAGAAAAAGAAGAAGCGGCGAGGAGACCCTCAGGAGCGCCCCGACGACAAGAGGCAGAGGACCATGGTTCAGCCGACTATACGGGAGGCCATGGCTGGACCGTCCAGAGTCACCAAGGCTCTTTTTGAAGAGAAGGCCAGTAAATTCAATTAAAACTCTTACAACTTTGTCTAGAAGTATTTATAATCATTAAATTACACTCAAATGTCAGTCAGTTATGATGAAACGTAACAAATTTGTATTTCTTTTTAATTAGTTGATCACCTTATTTGTGGGCAACATGTTGCCTCTCGACGTCGTCGACTCCGATTCGTGGAAGGACTTTGTTAGCACCTGTGTCCCTGGCCAACACTCCATGTCTACGAGGACGCTTACCAGGCGTATTGAAGACAGGTATTTTTTGTTTGGCTATTTAAATTCATTCTTGATAACAGTATTTTCTTTTCTTTTTCTATTAGTGATGAGCGATGACATTATAATTTTTTACTTTACTTTTGTCTTTTAATAAACTTTTTAAGGTTTGACGAGAAGAGGCAGCACCTGAGGGACGTCCTCAACTCTGTACAGTCGGTCTCTACTACGGCAGACGCTTGGACATGTGCCCACAAGTATGTTTAAATTTTAATTAATTTACTTTTTACTTCAATCAAAAAGAAACTAATAAACTGTGAGTTTATTTTAATAAATTTATTACAATGCTGTGAAAATATAAATTATAATACTACATTTCAATTCAAAGCATTCCATTTTATTTAAGGTCGTACATGGGGATGACTGTACACTGGATTGACCAGGCCACCCTCCTCAGGCAGAAGGCAGTCTTGGCGTGCAGACGACTCACCGGACGACACACCTTCGAGGTCCTTGCGAAGGAGATGTACAAGGTCCTCTTCGACTTCGCCATCGAGTCCAAGGTCTGCAGGACTACTACTGACAATGGCAGCAACTTCGTCAAGGCATTTAAGTAAGCAGATTTTTTTTTTTAAATTTCTTCATTCAAATTTTTTGACTTTTAAATCTTTACATTTTTAATTTTTTCTATAACATTGAATAAAAAAAATTAAAAAATGTAATAATTGTGTTTCATTGTGCAGTGTCTTTGGCAAAACGGACGAGGAGCTGCCTGAGGAGGTCCAGGAAGAGGAGGAAGAAGGTGTGGGGCGGCCCGATGATGAGGACGTCGTTCAGGTTGAGGATCTGGCATCGCTTTTGGAAGGTAAATTATGGATTATTTATTATTTCTTGATTTTTTTTTTCACTTTTTACAAGTCTTGTAAGGTATTTTCTTTTCACTCAAATATATTATTGAATAAATTGAACATTTCTTTTTAGCCGGTGCCACGGAGGATCCTGAATACGTCCTGCCGAAGCACAGAAGGTGCGCCGCCCACACCCTGAACCTAGTGGCCACCTCCGACGCTGACAAGGCCCTGAAGAACTCACCATCCTACAGGAAGGCGTACCGGACCGCCTTTGGTAAAGCTACGGAGCTGTGGAACAAGCAGTCAAGAAGTTCACAAGCCTCAGACACCATCAAGGCCGAGATAGGGATGCAGCTGACTGTCCCCACCGTTACGAGATGGAACTCCGTCTACGACGGGGTGTCCCGCCTGGTCGACATCTTCGGAGACAGGGAGAAGCTTCATGGACTACACCAGACGTGCAACATTCTTGGGGTGCCTTCGTTCTCGTCTGGTGAGCAATATACATATTTGATTTTTTTACTTTTCTTTTTGAAAAGGTAAAAAGTAAAAAGTAAAAAGTACAATATAAAAAGTTTAAGTACAGGACTAAAATATTAACTATTTTTTCAGCTGATATCAACTTCTTCAAAGAGTATCTTGAGGTGATGAAGCCGGTCTGTAAGGCCTTGGACATCCTGCAAGGGGAGGACAAGGCGTACATGGGGGCACTCCTGCCCACCCTGGCCATCTCTCTCAAAATGTTGAAGGAGCAGATGGAAAGCAGCGATGTCAAGATGTGTCAGCCACTGGTATTAGCTGTCAGGGATGGGATCAAACGTCGGTTTGGTCCCCATTTTGAGGATATGGACTTCCTCCTGGCAGCTGCGCTACACCCCAAGTTCAAATTGGGCTGGGTGAGGCTGGTGGAGGACGACGTCATGTATGACGTTGAGGAGATCAAGGCCAAGGTGAAGAAGCAGATGATGTCTATGGTGGAGAGGATTCTGGTAAGAGCGGACTCAGGCAAGGACACCAGCAGCAGCGAGGGTGAGAATGACCAGGACAATGACGACTTCTTTGAGGCTCTCTACGAGGGCGGGGAGAAGACGAAGGAGACCGGGACCAAGTTGGTGGAGACATTTCTCAGCGAAAGGCCTGTGAAACCCTTTATCTTCAACAAGGACTCGTTCCCAGCCCGGCGTTGAAGGACTTGTTCATCAAGTTTAACACGCCTATCCCATCCAGTGCCGCCGTGGAGAGGCTCTTCTCTTTGGGGAAGGACGTCCTCAAGCCGAAAAGGTCAGGCTCAGTGACAGCCATTTTGAAATGCTAGTCTTCTTGAAGGGAAACTCAAGCATTTAACTTAATAACTTTTTTTCATCATTTATGTATTGTATTAATTATAATTTACGTTAATAAAATTAAAGATTTCCGGTGTCTTTAATTTCATTTTTCATTTTAATCAAATTTTTCACTTATATTATATATAAGGACCGAGGACCGAGTCGTTCCTAGGTCCTATCTTCAGAAAGGACCGTGACCGGGACCGTCGGTCCAGTTTGAGGCAAGGACCGGGACCGGGACCGTCGGTCCTTTTTGAGGCCCGGGTACCCACCTTTGAGTATATGTGATCTTTCCAGGAAAGATCACGAGAAAAGGAAACGCCAAGAATGTTAAGAGAAGAGGAAGGATTGAGTTGTGTGTTGTTGAAGGTAAGAGGATAGTTGTGTAGAAGATTGTGACGAGTAGACAGATGGAGGAACTAAGGTTTTGAGGCATTGAAAGCCACAAGGTTTTCTCTGCCCCAATCAGATATAGCAGAAAAATCAGAGGTCAGGTGTCCCATAGCCGTCCTACGCGAATCATGAAGCGACTGCTGTGAGGGACGCTTTGGAAAGCGGGTGGAGAAGTGAAGAGTGGAATCATCGGCATAGGAGTGAATAGGTCAGGAAATGCGAATTAAGTGATCATTAATAAATAAAAGGAAAAGAGTGGGTGACAAGAGAGAACCCTCAGAAACACCACTGTTAATAGCTTTAGGAGAAGAATAGTGTCCATCTACAACTGCAGCTATAGATCGGTCAGAAAGGAAATTAGAGAGGAAGGCACAGATAGAAGGATAGAAACCGAAAGATGGCAGTTTGGAAATTAAAGATTTGTGCCAGATTCTATCAAACGCTTTCGATATGTCTGCACAATAGCAAAAGTTTCACCGAAATCTCGAAAGAAGGATGACCAAGAGTCAGAGAGATATGTAAGAAGATTGCCAGTAGAGCGTCCCTTGCGGAATCCATACTGACGATCTGACAGAAGATTG
Organism: Bathynomus jamesi; assembly: GCA_023014485.1. Lineage (NCBI taxonomy): Eukaryota > Metazoa > Arthropoda > Malacostraca > Isopoda > Cirolanidae > Bathynomus > Bathynomus jamesi. Next base: position 115,823 of record JAJOZX010003534.1, on the reverse strand, counting down.
CGAGAAGAAAGGTGTTTAAAAATCTTCCTATTAAGGATAGATTTAAAAACTTTGGAAAGGCAAGAAATCAAAGCAATTGGACGATAGTTGGAGGGTTGAGAGCGGTCACCCTTCTTTGGGATAGGCTAAATGAAAGCGAACTTCCAGCAGGAAGGAAAAGTACCAGATGAAAGACAAAGACGAAAGAGTTTGCCTCGGCAGAGTATCAGCACAGAAGCACAGTTCTTAAGAACAACAAGAGGAACACCATCAGGACCATACGCCTTCCTAGAGTTGAGCCCAGATAGGGCAGTAAAAACATCTTTAGAAGAGATTATAATTTCAGACATAATAAAGTGAGAGGGGGGGGGGGAGATGGAGGAACAGCACCGGAATCGTCCATGGCTGAATTGTAAGCCAAAGTTTGAGCGGAGAGTTCAGCTTTGTCAGGAGAAGAGACAGCATCTGTACCATCGGAATGGAAAAGAGGAGGGAAAGAAGAGGAAGTAAAGTTGTTGAAGAAATTCTTAGCTAGATGCCAGAAAGAGCGAGAAGAATCAGAAATTTAGAATTGGATAGATTTTCACATTTTTGGCGAGTCGAAGAACAGATTTTGCACGGTTCCGGGCAGAAATATAAGCTGAGTGAGAGCCAGGAGTTGGATGGCGACGGTACCGTCTGAAAGACTCCTCTCTGTTGCGGATAGCATTAGAACAAGTAAAGTTAAACCAAGAATGTTTTGCATTTGTTGTAGGAATAGAATATGGAATGTACGCCTCCATGCCCGAGATAACCACCTCTGTGATGCGTTCTGCACACTCAGAAAGGCCCCGGCCATGGAAGCAGTAATCAGTCCAGGGGAAATCACAGAAGTACTGCCTAAAGGCCTCCAAATCAGCGGCGCCGAAGTGCCAAAGGCGCCTCCTCTTGGGAGGATCCAAAGGCCGAATTGGAACGATAGGACAGGAAACAGATATAAGATTGTGATCGGAGGAGCCCAACGGAGAGAAAAGTTTCACAGAGTAAGAAGAAGGATGAGAGGTAAGAAAGTTTTCATTATTTCTACCATAATGGATGACTCTTCATGTCATTCATGAATCATGAGGTGTCATACAAAATTAAATCTATAATTTATTACAACTATTTACTGCGTACCAAAGATTTATCTCATGGGAAGTAATGGAAAGTTATATTGTTTGGATTCCCTTTTATTTGGACCTTACTTACATTTACACTTATATTTCATTTGGAAAGCATGAAGCCAAAATTAGGATCCATTTCAGACTTACACCTACCATCTAACCTACATGATGTAGACTGATGAGAAAAATTTCAATGGAATTTGCATTTTTTTATACATTACTTCAGAGGGCGTTGCGAATCAATTTTTGTGCGAACATTTACCAATGAATGAAACTTTATGATAAGACTCCCTAGATGGCTTTGGTTTTGCTTAGATTTGACGTCACAAATTCAAGTTTTCGCTTTCTTTTCTTTCATAAATCTGATTTGAAGCATAATCCATATATGGAGGAGGAAACCACTCTTCAGCAAGACATAAATTTTTATTTCTTAACATCAATACAGTTTCGACTGTAATAATTGGTTGGTAATAATTGGTTGATTACCAATTGAGAAGGGCTCGCGAGGAGCCGAAACTGTATTGGTGCCAAGAAACAAAAATTTACATCTTCCTGAAGAATGGTTTCCTTCTCCATGTTTTGTCGCGACAGTGCGTTATTTGGTAAATATTCGTTTTAACACATGACCTGGACTTTGGCTTGAAAATTGGTTTTTCTGGTGTATTTCATTGTGTTTTGTGTGAATCTGACCTTCATTTCTTGTGCAAATGAGCGGTTGTGGAGATATGACCTTCCCTCCCCCATCCTACGATTTTGAAGTCCCAGGAAGTGGGCAGGGCTTTGAAGTAGAATGAAATTGTGGGATAAAAGAGGGCATGCTCCTAGCCGTAGTGGCACTACCAAACCTAAAAAACCCAACCTAACCTAACCTAACCTAGCCCTAACGCCGTGCTCCTAGCCGACGGCTTCGTCCCGCCGGAGTCCCCTGTGGGGATATTTGAAGGTCAGAAATGCACAAATAACAGTGAAATACACACCAGAAAAACAATTTTCATGCCAAAAACCATGTTACCCTAGACCAGAGGTCGGCAACCTGCGGCTCTTACAGAGGCTTATGCGGCTCAGGTTTGCTCTTGATAGCGCGAAACGATATCACAGATAAAGAAATTATTGAAATCAAAGGTAAATTATAGTTTTAAGTAAAAACAAGTCAGTCAATATCTAGAACAGATATCAGTTCGGAAATTTAATTTTAATATAAAAATTTTTCATATATTTAATTAGTTAATACATTGAATAAGCAAAAATTTGATTCCGAACGTGGTTTTAATGGTGACTAATGAAAATTGAAAATTGCTTAGGAGCTGCTGTTTATTTAAATTAATGTTTAATTGGTTGATTAATGAATGAATAAATTAATTAATTAAATTTAAACTATAAGTAGAAGCCAGCAATATCTATCTCAAAAATATGATCCTAAATAATATATAATTCACAGGTCAACAAAAAAAAAATTTTTTTTCGTTGCCAAGGAAATTCGTACGAATTTAGGGTATTTTGGGGTTGCTGAATTCCAAAATGAAAGTAGTTTTTCCGATTTGGCTCTAGTTCTTGAGATAATGAATACCCTCAATTAATAGGAAACGTAACCATAACGCGTGCATATGGGAAACTATCGGAACATTCTAGATGGTGAGACCGAATAAAATGCCATTATGTATTTCATGTGTTTACTTTTGTATGATTTGAGACAATTTCAATGCGATTTGTAAGTAGGCTCCGCCTGAACATTAAATTTTTTGCATTTTTACGTGTTTCAATGGGGTACCAATTATCTCATAAATTAGAGCCAATCTAGCAAAACCGATGTCATATTCGGAATCAGCACCACAAAGTTACCCCAAAATCACTCTAATATGATTGGCAATAAAATGAGTGTTGACCAGTGTAATCTATCCTACTTGACACGCCCGTGATCAGTAAGTACACTTGACGCATGCGCAATGAGCAATTTACTCTATTAGCCGTTAGGCTGCCTAAACTTCAATGCATTGTTCGTTGGTTTGAAGGTCAGTGCCTGTTATTTTTTAGTTAAATTTAAATTTATTTGCGAATTATTTATAGTGTGAAATATATTATTTGTGAATTATATATTGCTAGTTATAAAATGGCATCTAAAAAGAGAAAAATAAAAGAGGAAAATAGAGAATTTAAAAGTGAGTGGACAGAAGTTTCGCATTCATACAGAATTCTAAGGGACTCCCTTCATGCGCCATTTGTAATGAAATGGCCAATAACAAAAAGTCCAATATCGAAAGACACTTTCATAGAAAGCACAGTGCGTTTGCTGAGAAGTATCCAATTGGAGATGCCAGAAAGGCAGCTGTGGAGGAACTAAGGAACAAAAGAGAGCAAAGTCAGAGTGTTTTTAAGAAATGGGTTAACTTCTCATGTAGCACAACTGCAGCTAGTTTTGCGGTAAGACAAGAGGTATAAAAGGAGGGAAGCCTTTCACAGATGGTGAATATCTGAAAGACTGTTTCATTAAAGCATCGGAGTATCTGTTCAGTGATTTCAAGAACAAAAACGAAATTGTTAAAAAAATTAAAGACATGCCATTGTCAGCAAAGACGGTGAGGGACAGAGCTGTGAAGTTGGCCAGAGAAATTACCAGTCGGCAAACTGAGGACATCAACTCCGCTCAGACATTTTCTATTGCGTGTGATGAGTCATGTGATGTTAATGACGTTGCACAAATTGCCCTTCTCTGCAGGTATGTCAATTCCGACGGCCCACAAGAGGAACTCATTGATTTGCTACCCCTCACTGGTCAGACGAGGGGGGAAAATATTTTATCAGCTATTATCACTTGTTCGAAAACAAAAGGAATACAAACAAGCCGCATTATTTCCGTTGCGACTGATGGTGCAGCGAGTATGATAGGGGTACACAAAGGTTTCGTTTCTCTATTAAAGAAAGAGACTGGTCATTACATAATATCTTTTCACTGTGTCGTTCATCAGGAAGTTTTGTGTGCACAATCTTTTCTCCCAGAGTTCACAGACGTAATGTCGTTAGTAGTGAAAATTGTTAACAAAATAATGGCAAAAGGCTTAAACCATCGCCAGTTTCGTGAATTTCTAGAAGAGGTTAATTGTCAGTATTCGGACCTTCTCCTTCACAGCAAGGTGCGATGGCTTTCCAGGGGAAGGGTACTTGAACGATTTGCAATCTGTTTGGAAGAAGTTAAAAGATTTATGCATGAAAAGGCCATGAATATACAGAGCTCACAAACCCTGTATGGCTGCAAAAATTTCATTTTATGATAGACATTACTTCACCTTAAATAACCTTAACAGGAAACTGCAAGGAAAGGGAAACATTGCTGTCTTCCTTTTAGAAGAGGTGTTATCATTTGAACGAAAATTAGCACTGCTTGTCAGGGATATTGCCACCGGTTCAATGAATTATTTTCCCTCATTAAAAAAGTACCGAGAAGCTACAAACAATGACCTGGATACAGAGCCCTTACAAAATGCTCTTAGAAAAATGCAGGAAGATTTTGAAGGACGCTTTCAAGAATTCCGAAGGGAAAAGGAGACTTTGGCATTCGTGATAAAACCACTTGAAACAGATATTTCTACGCTCAACTTTTCAGCATTTACAGGAGTTGACCAAGTAGAAGTAGAACTTGAATAAGCCGATTTGCAAGAAAAAGATATTTGGACTTCAAAATTTAGAAAGCTGCTTTCTGAACTTGAAGATCTGGAAAAGCAACAAGCTATGCTGGCACTGCAACACAAATGGACAGAATTGGGTAGTTTAAAAAAAGAGATCAGATTGTATTTGAAGTATGGAATTCATTACCCGACACTTACAAAATCATTAAGAAATATGCATTTGGCATTCTATCAATCTTCGGATCTACGTACCTCTGTGAGCAAATATTTTCAAGTATGAACTATATAAAAAGTAAATTAAGAAGCCAACTCAATGACACAAGCCTACAATCTTGCTTGAAACTGAAAACTACAAATTATTCTCCAAACATTGAACAGCTTTCGAAAGACACCCAAGAACAGAAATCTCAGTAAGTCATCTAGGCTCCTACGTAAGTAAGTTTAACCTTAGCAATTTATCCATTAGTCGAGAATAACATTACGTAGATTCATATTGACATGTACTGTAGGCCCTCCAGCAATCAGTTGTTTAACGCTACCTGCACGAACGTAATGTTGAATAAGGAGAATGAACGTTTCAACACTACGATCATCTACTGGCACTAAGAATTTTTTCTTTGAAACACCAAGAACCCAGACACCGGTCACATTTCGCCCCCTGCCGTACTTCGACTTCCCAAACTTCGACTCGTCCAGTTCAACAGATATACCAGGACCCCCAATGGGTTCCTGGTTACGTAGCCAGTGTTCACACACTTCCGAGCAATAACATTTCCAATTGACCACCGCCTTAGCTGCCAGTCCAATATTCTGTTCCACGCAGCGTTGAGAGAAGAATTTACGCATGAAAATATTACAAAAAAGGAGATTCTGGCTAGGTGAAATATGCGTCTTGCCGAGCCAAGTGCTCTTCAAGGCTGAGATAAAGAAAACACAACGAATTTTCGTCTTGGACTTCTTGTCGGTATGCTGGTGGTTATGACAGGAGAATGCGTGCTGATCTTAACGGTATTGCAGAGGATTAGAGCACTTTGGACAATCTAGAGACGAATGCAATACTCCGTGCTGCTGAAATATCTTAACAGCGGCTTCGTTATCGTCGAAACACCGCTTAATGACGTTGTAATAGGAGAGGTCACAACCGGTACACACAACGGCCATGATAAATTTGAATTTGAAGCTCATCGTCGTTTTCTTCCTGAAAAATGCATCTACGCATGCGCAAAGAAGCTTTCACAATCCTCCCACACGTCACGGTTGACAAACTACACGATTTCAATCGATTTTAATCGACCCCAAAATTGCTTATATCTCCGTTAATATCAATTTGCACAAGAAATACCATTAAGATAAGAAAATATATTCAGATTTAAATTTTACATAAGAAAAACCTATTGTCATCCCAAAGTCCAGTTCATGTGCTAAAACGAATATTAACCCGTTAATTTTACATCGTCCATATACAGGGTGTTTCATAAAATGTGGGACGCACTTTCAGGATGGATTCAGGACCTGAAAACAATGAAAAAGTTTACATAAACATGTGCCCGAAATCGCTTTGTTTCCGAGTTACAGCCCGTTATGTGTTCCAGCAAGTATCCGCCTTACTTTTAAAGGAAGTGCTCAAAATGACCGCCTTGCGCTTGAATACACGCCTGAACACGCCGCGCCATAGATTGCCTGACGCGTTCAAACATTCCAGGTATTGCTCGGATTTTCTGGCATCCTTGTTCTACACGTTGGCGAAGCATTTCAACGTTTTCAATGGGTGTCACCTAAAGTCCTAAACGATGGATTTCAGATGACCCCTACAAGTAAAAATCGAGTGGATTCAGGTCTGGGGGGCGAGCAAGCCACGCAATGGGTCCTCCACGGCCTATCCATTTATCAGGGAAATGGTCATCCAAATAGTCTCTGGCTACTGACTAAAATGAGGCGGAGCGCCGTCATGCATAAACCACATACGACGTTGGACATCAAAAGGAACTTCATCTAGTAAATTGCTTAAATCATTCCTTAAAAAATTGGAATAGGATTCTCCTGTTAATCTTCCAGGCAAAACAAAAGGACTGATTAAGTTGTCGGCAATAAGTCCTGGCCATACATTGATACTAAATTATTGTTGGTGCCTTGACTGGATGATGGCATGCGAATTCTCTTCGGCCCAGTGATAAGTGTTGTGAAAATTGATCACGCCATTTCTTGTGAAGGCAGCCTCATCAGAAAACAACACGGAGGATAGAAAAAGAGGATCGCGAGCACACTGTTGAAGGAACCAAGTTCAAAAAGCCTCTCGTGGTGGGAAATCAGCTTCAGTAAGGCCTTGTACTCTCTGAATGTGATATGGGTAAAGCCGTTGTTCCCGTAAAATTCTCCACACAGTTGTGTAATCTTACACCCTGTGCTGCTGCTATCCTTCGGGTGCTGACACCAGGATGTTCCTCCATGCTATTCAGGACCCGCTCCTCCTACTCAACAGTTCTGGCGCTGATTGATCTACCACCACCTGAAACTCGCTTGTTGAATGATTCTGTATCACCAAGACGCTCGTCTATTCTTTGAAAGGTCTTATCTGGCAGACGGCGATTCGGAAACCTTTCCGCATACGGACGTCTTGCTGCGGCCGCATTACACTCGGCAAGTCCATACATGAGATGCATGGCTGCCATTTCTCTGTTTGAATAAGCCTCCATTCTAACTTCAAATGCACACTATCACTGAATAGCACAAAAACTTTTAAGGTTTTTTTTTCACTGGACTGCACTTATTCACGGTAAGAAATTATGAATACGAACAGTGAAACACCGCGATGCACCTCTGACTGACTGATGGCTCCAAACTCAACGATATTGAAACATGTCATAGAGTGTACGAAACATTACAATCGGCAAGGCCATACATGAAATAAGTCTCGTACACACTCACAAACATTGTCGGCAAGCAGTGTTTGTAAACAGTTTGCGGAAAGAATTGCTGGAACACAAAACGGGCTGTAACTCTGAAACAAAGCGATTTCGGGCATATGTTTATATGGACTTTTTTTTATTGTTTTCAGGTTCTGAATCCATCCTGAGAGTGCGTCCCACATGTTATGAAACACCCTGTATATACAGTGGCGTGCGCGTTACTTTCTTTAAGGAACGGCGTTACTGCTACCGTTACATTGATAAAAAAGTATCGGCGTTACCGCTTCAGTTAATTCTATGAAAAAGTAACACGTTACCGTTACTTTTGAGAAAAGACTAAAGAGTAAAAAAGCTTTAATAATACCAAATTATATATAACAAAAAATAAAAAAATGGCCTGTAAAAAAAATAATCTTGCAGGTTTTTTAGGAGTGTGTTGTTCGATTTCAGAAACATTAGTTTTTCAAAATTGGCATCTGATAGTCCTCCTCGTTTGGAGGAGCTAACAGCTAATGAATAGCTAATAAACGATACTAGTCAAATGATCAGTTTGAAAGTAACGAGTAGCGAGTAACGATTGAAATCGCTATAAAAAGTAGTACAGATACCATTTTCGTTACAACATCTCAAAAGTAACGGCGTTATCGCTACAGCTACTAAAAAGTAACTGCGTTAAGTAACGCCGATACTCCCAATATATATATATATATATATATATATATATATATATATATATATATATATATATATATATACACACTGTGCTTGAAGTCGGTGGAAGAACGTGAATGCAAATGAAGTAAAGTTTTGGAAGAAAAGAAAGGGGATTAAGTCTCGACCTTAAAATTTCATGTATTAGCAAAGGGTTGTCTTGTAATATAAGAGATTGCAAGATCAGCAGTTTCAGTTCGCTAGTTTTGATCGTACACTTTGGATTTATTCCATCCATCCATCGTGTACTGCCTATCAGGCAGGTCCAACTCATATGTCCCGCCAAAGTGTTCTATCCTGAGCTATCCTTTTCATCTCATGGTAGCTTCTGCCTGCCTTCAAATCATACAGCATTGCATTCTTTTCCTTCCCCTCGGCCTTCTACCTTTATATCTTTCCAGGAGCTTCTTTTCAGTTGATTTCAGTGTCCATGTTTCTGCTCCATACAGTACCACACTCCATATTAAGCTTTTTACTAACCTTTCCTTCAGCTTCAAGTTGAGTTTACCTGTAAGTAGTCTTCTCTGTCTCTTAAAAGCTACTTTACCCATATCAATTCTAGATCTTACTTCTTTATTGCAATCTCCATTGTTGGTTAATAAACTTCCCAGATATTTAAACTGTTCAGCTTCTTCTAAGGTCCGATTTCCTATCGTTAAGTTCATTTGTGCTCCTTTTCTTCTTGCAATTTTCATTACCTTTGTCTTGGTCTCATTAATTCTCATTCCAAATTCTTCCGCCGTTGTTGTCAAGCTATTGACCATTCTTTGCAGTCCTTCCTCAGTACTACAAACAAATGCCTTGTCATCTGCAAACCTTACAGGTCTGACCAATTTACCACCCACTCTGATTCCCTCTTCCAGATCTGAGAGTGCTTCTATAATTGCTTCCACATAAATGTTAAATAACACAGGGGACAGGGAGCATCCTTACCTGACCCCTCTCCCAACCAATCCAGGCTCCGATTCTCCTCCTGCAACTCTAACATTCACAGTCTGGCCAAGATATAGATTTTTTATCAGCCTACGGTCCCTCCAGTCAACATTAAGATTCTTCAATATTTCCATTAGTTTCCTCCATTGGACTCTGTCAAAACCTTTTTCAAAGTCACTAAAACAAACAAACATTTCCTGATCATGTTCCAGCACTCTCTCTCCCATCATTCTCATAATACCAATAGTTTCTCTTGTTCCGCATTTTGACCTAAATCCAAACTGATCCTCTCCAATGTACTGCTCAGCTCTGTTCGTTAGTCTTCTGGTTATTATCCTTAGCATTATTTTTGATGCATGGCTGACTAAGCTTATGGTTCGAAATTCTGAACACTTGGTGGCTCTCGGGTTTCTTGGGGATAATAATCATAGAAACTCTCATGAAGTCAGCAGGCCAGTCTCCACTTTCATACATGTTTCTGCACAATACATTCACCTCCTCTCTAGCATCACCTTCAATACTTTTCAGAAGTTCTGCTGGTACATTATCTGGTCCTGGGGCCTTGCCATTTCATAGGTCTTTTACAGCCATCTCTACTTCTCTTTCCAATATGTCCGGTCCCATACAATCTACTTCCACCTCATCTGCTTCCTCCAGTTCGATGTTATAAGGTTTGTTCTCTTTATCATACAATTCTTCAATATACTCAATCCATCTCTTCCTTATATCTTCTGGTCTTTTCAGTTTTTCTCCATTTCTCCCCTCTATTTCTCGCACTCTCAAGCTACTTCTTTTCCATCTATTTACGTCCTTAACTTTTTGGTACTACATTAAATCAGCTCTTCCGTAGCTTTCTAATTCTTACATTTCTCTGCACTACTCTTCAAGCCACATCAACCAAAAATTCATTATTATATTATAATTCGAGTTCCACGTACGCTGTAGTTTTTGAGTTGTAATTTACCAATTTATAATGAGCATGAGGTAAGACAATTAGGATGTAACAGATGTTCGGTAAACCTTAAGAATGACGGTGAGAACTCACACTTACTTTAAATTGAAAAAAAAAATTGTTGTGGTTGTTATTTAGTTATTAAATAAATAAATTATTTTTGGAACTTGGTCTTATTTCAACCTAACCCAACCTAACTTAACCCGAACTATTTTTTGAAATTTAAAATAAGTATGAGTTTTCCACATCATTCGTAAAGTTTACCCAGAAATTCTTCTTTGGATATGACCTACGAGAAATTACATTCAGCAAAATTATATTAAGAAAAACCTTAAAATCTTCAAGACAGGTTACAGTGAAATTGTAGAATTCCAGACTGGAAAGTCTGTTCAAAATTTCTGACGGAAATAGGGTAGAATCAATTTGGGTTGATATCTGTGTTTCAGGTTCAAGAAAAAAATAAAAGTTGTAGTGCTAGAATAGTGGTTCCCAACCTTTTTTAGACCACTGTCCTCTTATGTCCATCAATATTTGCTGGTGCCCCCTCATAAAGATAATAATATAACAGGATAAGTGATTTATTAATAGAAGGTAACAATTTTAGTTTCCTAGTGCCCCACCCCCTTAAGATTCTCAAACACCCACGGGGGGGGGGGGGGACAGTGACACCAACATAAGAAATTTTTATAGTGGGCACACTAGGGGCCACTTCGGCCCATCGAGGTGGCTCCACTATGTAAAAACTGCCTGTACATTGGCAACAACCAATTTTTACAAAACTAATTAATTATCAATTTAAAACTAGAGATAGAATCTCTGGATCCAGAGGATCAAAGTCATAATAGGCTACTATCCACAAATATGTTACACTCTATATCTTTTATAACTGACATGCAAATATATCAGATCCAAAGAATCCAGTCAATTTCATTACAGTATCTTAAATCTCGTAGACTTTTCCAAGCCTTAAAGCGCTTCTGCCTCAAGGGTGCGCTGCTCCCACGAAGTCCACTCAGCGCCTCCTGAGGCGGGGCCACGACGGGGTCGCCACCCTTCTTTTCTCTTGCTCCTGCCATACGATTTGGTCCCCTATTGAATTTGTGGGGGCTGGTCTGGCAGAGGAATACCCTGACACTGTGGGTTGGTCGGGTATGTTGGCTAAAAACGTGTCCAAGTGTTTTTTAAAAGTATCTACTGGGACTGCACTTATATCTCTAAGGTACTGAGGCAAGGAGTTAAACAGGCGAGAACCCTGCCTAGAGATACTATTATATTGAAGGGTTTGAATCCTTCTCCGACTGTTTGGTGGGAGGTGATATTTTTTACACATTCTGCCAGTTCTTGTTAAGGTGGGCACAATTGGTTCAGTATTGGGGGCAACTAAAAGCCCTTCTAGAATTTTCCAGGTGTAGATTAGGATGTATCTCTCAAACCTTCTCTCTATGGAATAAAGGTTGAGGCCTCTAAGCCTATCCCAGTAGTTTAATTTGTTTTTACTCACCTGTTGCCCATCAGGTTGTTTAATATACGAGGTAAAGGTTCTTTGTAGGCCCTCAATTTTTTGCAATTCATTCTGTTTGTGGGGAAACCATAATTGAGAGCAGTAGTCAATGCGTGGAAGGACAAGTGATTTCTACAGGGTAAGCATGGTCATACTGTCCCTAGTTCTGAATGTCCTCAGTATATATCCTATTAGTTGTTTGCATGATGAGGTTACTTTGTCAATGTGCCTGTTGAATGTTGCATCTTCAGATAATATAATCCCTAGATCCCTGACATGATCAGTTTGTGCAATATCTTTTCCTGTGGGTCCAGTGTAGTTGAATTGTTCTTTCAGGTATTTATTTGGTCCATACTTAATTAGTTCAAATTTGTCTTCATTGAAGGCCATATTGTTTGCATCTGCCCATGCATATATAGTTTGTAGATCTTTTTGTAGCTCTACACAGTCTTCTTTTTCTGTAATTGGTCTTAGTATTCTGGTATCATCTGCGAATGACAGGAGAGAGCTTCCTAGGTTACAGTTTATATTGTTTAGCATTATAATGAATAGAATTGGTCCTAGTACTGTGCCTTGCGGCACTCCACTAATCACTTCTTTTTCTATAGATCTTGCTCCATTTACAGTTGTTATTTGTTTTCTGTCAGAGAGAAAGGCATGGATCCATTTTCCTACTTTTCCACAAATACCAAGTTCTTTTAGTTTATGGAATAATATACCATGGTCAACCTTGTCAAAAGCTTTTGCAAAGTCTAGGTAGATGACATCAACATTGTGGTTTTCTCCCAAGTATTGTAGGATTGTATTGCAATGGTCTATAAGTTCAGTAAGGCAGGATCTCTTGTGTCTGAAGCCATGTTGAAAGTCTTCTAAGAGATGTTCATTTTCTATAAAACTGACAATGTGCCTTTTCAGGACTTTCTCAAATATTTTAATAATATGGGAAGTCAAAGATATGGGTCTATAGTTCTTGGCTTCCTTTCTTTTGCCTCCTTTGTAGATTGGGGTAATATTTGCTTGTTTCATGATTGGTGGTATTCTACTGGTGTCTAGTGAGGATCTCCACAGGATTTTCAAAGGCAGAGATAAAGTATGTTTGCATTCCTTAAGAATCTTGGCTCCAATTCCATCTGGACCAGGGGCTGAACTCCCCGGTAGCTCTGTTATTGCCTGTTGTATATCTCTAGTGGTTATTTGTATATCTTCCAATAATGGTCTGTCTTGGTAATTTTCTTCTCTATCAAAAAATGCTGTAGTTTTTATTTTCTTTGCTACTACAGGGGTACTCCAGCTTAAAGCATATTGAGATTGTAAAATGTTTGCCATTTCCTGTGTATTAGATGTGAGAGTTAGTCCATCTTTAGCAAGCAATGGGGCAAGTGAAGATCATGAGTTTTTCAATACCTCACAGTACTATGGGGGGCACTGCTCAGCAGAGGAATCTCTTTAAATGGGGTGTGTAAGGACAGAGAGTATCCCCTAACCCAAGATGCTGCCTCCCTATATCCCACAACACTCGTGTTGAGCTGTGAGATTTATCACCTAAATGCACATAATATATGGGTAAATCCAGGATAAATAGACAGGTAGAAGTGCTGATATAACACTAATACATCTTCAATATTCATGAAACCTTCTTGCTAGAACTGTGCTAGAACATTAATTATAAGATTTCAACCTGCCTCATGTAGACTGGAGACCTTTAGAGGGAAATAATGGGGAAGGTAACTTCTTCATTGACTGCTACAATGATTATTTTTTGACGCAATTTGTAGACAAACAAACTAGGGATCAAGCAATCTTAGATCTGGTTCTTTCCAATGATTACGAAGTTATTAGGGAACTTGCAGTAGGAGAGTCATTAGGAAATGGTGACCATTGGATCATATGTTTTAAGATAGAATTAAATAGGGACCTAGTCACCAATGACCATCTAGTCCAATGGTTCTTAACCTTTTTAGACTGCAACCCAAATTCTGGTTGGAGGGCTAACTTGGTGACCCATGCCTTCAAACAGTTTACTCGTAATAGATAATAAAATAAATAATTAATGGTAAAATGATGAGGGATAACATAAATAAATGTTAAATGACAGTTTAATGACCCAATTTTGGGTGACTATAGTAGATTTAGGGAGTTGTTAGGCTTATTAAAGTGGGATAATGAATGTGTCAATAAAAATGCTATTGAGATGTCTAGATTCAAAGAAATTTTAGAGGATGTACAATGGAGGTGTATTCCTTTCAGAACTGTTGGGAATAACAAGATTAGGAAACCTTTGTGGTGGAATAGGGAAATAGCTAAAATTATTAAAAATAAAAAAGGGCATTCAGGGAATTTAAAGGCAGTGATAGTATTTTGGACTTGGATACAAACAAACAAACCCTTTATTTCAGACTCACTCAACAGGTGCAAACATTATTCAAGAGGTCCATAGAAGATTAAGAAATAGTTATCTGGAGCACTGACTAAGTAGGCCAGTGAATCACTGTGCATAATGAACGTACAATTGCCTATGCCAATGCTTCCAGATTTGAGATTTATGAAATATATTGGAGACCAGTCCACTAACCATGGCTTCTATTATCTTATTCACTGGCTCACTAAGCCTAGTGATAAAACTAATTACAAAATTATGAATGACACTGGCAGAGTTAGGCACCTTATTCACTACAAACAACATACTGACACTAGAAGGAGCACCATTTACAAATCTTGGAGTTCTTAATAAACTCCTAAAAATATTATTATATGCAACATATAATTTTCTCAAATTATACATCCTGTAGTTCCACCACAAATGGGCTGTATACATTGGAGTACAAAAATTTTTGAACAAAATCAACTTAACATTGAAAGTAGACACATGAAATTTTCTAACCAAAGTATTTCCCTGAGCATATAATTGTCTACATTGCCGTAGAATATCACAGTCATCTGAAAGACCATCAGTTAGTATGTGGCCCAGATACTTAGTCTGGGTTACTTCTGACAGCACCATACCATTCAATTGAAATTCAGGAAATTTTATATATTTGTAGGCCTTGGTCCTCATAATCATAACATGACTTTTAGCAGGATTATATTTTGTCATTATCCTTCCCATACCTTTCACACACCTTCAAAAGTGTGCTGAGCTCTTTTACAGATGGAGAAATAAGAACTAGATCATCTGCATACATCAGATGATTAACAATCATTGTACCAATATAGCAGCCTATTATTTTACAGGTGTTCAGCACAACAGATAGATTATCCATATAAACATTGAATAAGTAGGAAGATAATATCCCTCCCTGCCTGACACCATTGGTCACAGAGAATGGCTCTGAATTAACCCCACCCCATCTTGCAATCATTGTTTGGGGATTATACCAGAATATTAATATATAGACCAAGTAACCAGGTTCATTATGATTTAAAGTTTCATGAATAATTTGTCATGATTAACATGATCAAATGCCTTAGAGGTATCCAGGAAACACAAAAATACATTAGCATTTAGAGTTTGGTATTTACAGACTATTTCCTTCAAGGCATACATCAGGGTTGGTTGATTTAAATCACTGAGTTAAATCATGATTTAAATCAATTAAAAAAAAAAATCTGATTTAAATCAGTACCTATATGAATAAAAATAAAAAAATTATAAAATGTGAAAACTACTAATTAATCACTACAGTATGGGCAGTATCTAGATACATGTATCGCAGATACGTATCGATCGATACTTTTGTATCAGTATCGCTTCAGCTACTTGACAAAAGTATAGATTTATCAGTATCGCTAAGGTCAATTTTCTTAAATGTATCGAAAAAAATCGATACCTACTTCGATACATTGATACATTAATAAGAATTTTTAAATATTTAAGTATGTAGATGTTATATGACACTACTGAGTTATATTTATGAATATACATAAATAATAATAATAATAAATATCTGATGGAAGTGCAGATGATTTCTTCTGTTATGAGTCTGCTTCCACTAATGTCTCTGCAACCCAAGATTCCACTGAGATGGAAGTTTTACAGTATCTGGGTGATGGAAGTCATTCTCTCCAATCTCTGATGCAGTACCCAGGAATTCTACGGGTCTTCCTGAAGTATAACACACCACTACCATCATCTGCTCCTGTAGAACGGTTGTTTAGTTTGGCTGGTCACATTCACGCTCCAAAAAGGAGTAGACTGTCTGACCAGATGTTTAGCCAGCTGGTATTTTTGAAGGGTAATAGTAATTACTTTTAATTGTTAGTGTAATATTTTCAGTCATTCATGTATCCTACAAAATTAAAACATACTTTCATTAAATAAAGCAATTGTTTTTATTTACATCTATAAAACCCATTAAAATGTCGTTGATTTTACTTACAGTGCGTACAAATTACTAGTATAAACAATAATATCTAATACCTACATATTAAATGAATAATTATAAAAATGTACCGGCGATACATGTATCGGTATCACTTAAGACATCTGGAAAGTATGGGCGTATTGGTATCGCCTAAGACGTTCTTCACGTATCGATGTATCGGTATCACTTTAGTGATTTTCATGTATTGATGCCCATCACTGAGTATGGGTAATACATAAAGAATGGTAATGAACTTTGCTGTTTATTTTTCATTAAAATAAGGTTATAGAATTTACTTATAGCTCTATTTATTATTGTGACAAATCAAGATACCTGTGTTAACCTTTTTTTTTAAACATTAATTAAAATCATAATAGCCACTGGCCTAAAGTGAATAAACATTTGTAGAACATATTTATTATTTCTATAAAGCATCAATAATTAATTTCTATTTTTATTCCACTGATTTCAGAAAAAAAAAAAAAAAAAATGTAATTTCTTGAAGACATTTTAGGTCATCTGGTCATGATAGTTTAATTTGTTGATCCAAAGCAAAGAATTATGGAGTTAAAACTTAAATAAAAAATATATATATTTCTAAATTACAAATGAAAAGTATAGTATAGCTCTTGAGCCCCAATGCTGATTGAAAGTTTTGAAAAGGACTACTAATTTTGCAGCTTTTGCAGCTCAAATTAAATAAATTAATTTTATATAGTGTAGTGTAGCTTATTATCTGAGGATAATGGGGACCACGAAATCACCACTTTAAGTGAATCCACTTAAAGCTGGGACCTTCATAGATCACAGAACAAAGTAAAAAAATGAATAGATACTGAGGGGGGGGGCAGACTTCCTTGGATGAACCCAGATGGGCTGGATCTTGACACAGTGGGATGGCACCCTACCCGTGAAGTGACATAACAGAATGTGCAAAAGCCCAGATGTTTGAGAAGTTTCTGTATATATATATAAATAAACCTTTTAACCTTTAACCTTTGGTTAGCTTCTGCCCGAATTGTTCATTCTGACGAAGGTCAAGCTTTTCACTCCACCTTAGACCTGCAGTTTAACGTGGAATCTGAACCATGCCCCATCAGCAGCCAAGCATCTTAACCACTAGGCCACCTAGGGTACCCATTTATCTACGAACCACTTTCTTTATTGCATGGAAGGATGAACAGCTGGGTTTTGCTGCACGCCAGCTGCCATTGGGTCTCGAACCTGGGGCTGATGGATTTGTAGTCAGTGATGCTAACTGCTACACCACTGAGGTGCTTATATATATATATATATATATATATATTTTTTTTTTAAATAGGTATGCTTTGAAAGCATAGCCAAAAGGAAAGAGGACTCTGACTAGAGAGGCAAAAGAGAAGAATATTCCACAAAAGAAAGAGAGTAGCGATGAAGTTAGCTAATTGTGGAGACAACAATGCCAGGAAAGTAATACAAGAAAAACTGGAGTGTATTAATAGGGGAATACAAACTCTGATAAAGGGCCATACAGAAAGGGAAGAGGAAAAGGTGGTGAAGCAATAAAGGAAAATCCAAAATACTTCTACAGCTATGTGAAAAGGAAAACAAAAAATGTGTGCTACTATTGGGCCCTTAAGGAAAGGAAATAAGGAACTAACAGACGATCTAAAAGAAATATCTGAAACATTGAGAGCCCAGTATGAATCAGTCTTCAGTACCCCAAAAAGTGACAAAGCGATACCTGACATATCAGGTCATCCCATAAATAATGTCGTTTTTTACGATAGATTAAGTTTAAACTAGTCCTACTCAGTTTAAGCATAAATTTTCTGAAGGTTATATCTAAGAGGAGATCTATCATGTTTTGCTACATACTTTATAGACCTTGACCAGTGAAGATGTGTGTTTTGCTTTATGTGAACCCCTCATAAACATGGCAGTATCAGAAGAGCATATCAGGCATATAATGCTTTACGAGTTCAAAAAAGGGAATAGTGCTACTGAAGCAACGCGAAACATTCAGGACATTTATGGCAACGATATTCTGCATGTGAGGAAATGTCAAAGATGGTTTCAAAAGTTTAGGAATGGTAACTGCTGTTTGACAGATGCAGCACACACTGGACACCCTGCTGAGTTTGATGATGACCTGCTGTTAGCCACATTTGAAGAAGACTGTTCAACAACTGTCGAAGAATTGGCCCAGAAACACACTTCATCCCTGTCTACCATCCATCGACATTTGCAACAACTCAGGAAAGTGCCTAAGTTAGGAAAATGGGTGCCACATGAATTGTTGGTCAACAATCTGAGGGTGCGGGTAAACATTAGCACAGCTCTTCATTCCTGTGAACTCCAAGATCCATTTTTGCACCATTTAGTAGACTGGTGATGAAAAGTGGATACTGTACCAGAATGTTAAGTGCCGTTGACAGTGAATTTGTGCCGGAGAACCAGTGACACCACAGCCAAAACCAAATCTTCACCCTCGGAAGGTGTTGCTTAGTGTTTGGTGGGATAAAGGTGGTGTAATACACTTTGAAACCTTACCACACAACCAAACAATCACCGCTCAAGTCTACTGTCAACAACTGGATTGATTGAACACTGCACTAAAAGAAGAAAGACCTTCTTTGGTTAATCGGAAAGGAATCATGTTCCACCATGACAACGCATGTCCTCATACTGCTCGGATCACTTCTGCAAAAATTGAGGAGCTTGGGTAGGAAAAACTTCCACATCCTCCATATTCTCCAGACCTTGCACCTTCAAATTATCATCTCTTCAGGACTCTGCAAAACTATTTTCACGAGAAACAGTATACTACTTTAGATCACCTGCACACTAGCTAGGGTGGATCACTTTTCACTTTTTTTAAAAAATTATAGCTGGTCAAAGTTTTTCCCATGATTTTGTTCAGTGGAAGTACACTGACACCATTTTCACCAAAATTGATCAATATTTAGGGGTCGCGCATCGACCTTGAAAATTTCAATTTTGGAAATTTGGCCAAATTGACAATTTTTTACTGAATAAAGATAAATCATCAAATGACCATATTTTCTGAATAATCCTCTCAGTGAAAGAAATCCTCTCAGATACTTACCAAGTTGATCGGACAAGTGGTTTAGAAGTTACACTCACCTAGAAATAACATTAAAATTTAAAATACCTGTATTTGTCCCCCGTTATGGACGTAATCATAGCATCAGTAGCTGGTGCATCCTAAAATCCCAATTACACACACACACTATGTCTATGACCAATATTTTTACTAATCGCAGTTTGCTTTTTACAGATCAACTGTGTCAATTGATTCTTGTTTGATAAGTCTAGACTTTAGTACACTGGATAAACTGTTAACAACCAGGAGTGGGAAGACTCTGAAAGTTACTTATTCTGGAAAAGAGAAAGCAGCAACAACAGCACCACCAGAGCTGGGCAATAAATACATTGAATGTATTTAAATACTAAATACTAAATACATGGGAGAAATGTATTTAAATACTAAATACTAAATACATTTTACGAATGTATTTAGATACTAAATACAAAATACATCAATTGTATTTAAATACATTTGTAAATACATTTTAAATATATACAAATTTTAACATATGCATTCACTAATTCATGAGTAACAACAATATAAAATGCTTGATAAAGGATAAAGAAATAGTACAATCTAATTTCCGATTATATATTTCCCTTTTTAGAACAAAACAAAAACAAAAGAACTTAGAACTTACGATGTTCAACCAGTGACATATTATACTCATTATATCATTGCAAAATGAGTAACAATTAATGAGTAGATGAGACATAAAGGTAAACATAAGACGTAAACATAAACATAAGGCACCTTACGAATTCTCTTTTATTTCACGGTTGCTGCGGATCAAAACCAATCTTTCAAAAGTTTTGTCTGAAAGAGAGTTTCTTTTGGGAGTCAAAGTGATTCCCGCGAATGAGAATATTCGCTCTACCGGTGCCGAAGATGGTAATGTCGTGTTATAGTGGAGGAACAGTCTTTTTATGAGAGGATGTTTTCCCAAACTGTTGAAACATGAACCATGCTGTACTACACTGTCGACGCGTTGTACTGTGCTAGTACAGAACATGTATTAAACCAGTAAAAGTATTTACATTTTTATATTTTGAGTATTTAAATACATTGTATTTAAATACTATATTTAAATACATGAAAAACAATGTATTTATAAATACAGTTCTAAATACACAAATGTATTTAAATATGTATTTAAATACTGCCCAGCTCTGAGCACCACCTTCTCTAAGGTCAGCCACGGATATCTTCTTAATTGGTCAGCCATCTTCCTCGATCGGTGGTGCCAAATTGCCAACCACCCATCAAGTTCTCCAGTACTACTTCTATGCCAAGCAGGAAACTACTGACAGGAAGGCCGCCGTAAAAGACACGGTGGCCAATGTTCTGGCATTTTGGAACATGGCACGTATAAAGACGATCACGAGGCGTAACTGCGAAAGAAAACTGGAGTTACTGTGGGAAGAGTGGCGCTCGCTGCAGAAGAGCAAGATGAGAGAGAGTGACGCGGGAAAAGGCAGGGAGAAGTTTTCAGAAAATCTGAACAAGCTCTGGGACATCGGAGCTCCCGATGCTATTGAAGAGATACAGAAAAGTCGACTGCTCTCAGACAACAACAAACAAGAAGATATTAAATTTTATGAGGATCAATGGGGCCTGCACCAGGCAACAATGAGTGGGAATGATAAAGTGTTCGTTGTCAAGAGAAAATGGCAACTCTCAAGACAACAATCTCGTGATGAGCCAGGCACCTCAAAAATGAAATTAGGAACCGAAGCTGAGAGCGACAATGAATCTATAGAAAGCAGATCATCGAGCAACTCCGAATCACAGCTAGAACCACCATACCGACAGCCGAGAGAATCAACTGTATCAATCAGCCTTCCTCACTGCATCGGCTGTTATTGAAGTGGCTGATCGCTTCCGGATGTCCAATAATCAGGTGTGTATATATCAGTAATGATCTTTCCTTGACAAAGATATAATAGACGTAATGACGGAAAATTTAGTGATTATTTTGTCACATAAAAACCATACGCATCCTTGTCAATTTCCTTTCAATTTCGCACATAGGTGGCAAGTGTCATGGCGGCAGTCCTACGTTCGGCAGATCCGCCCGCAGACCTGGACAAATTCAGTATCTCGAAGGACACGTCTCGCTGTGGAAGAGTGGCACATCGTTGTGAAGTGTCGACAGCTGTGCAGAAATCCTTCGTATCTCCGAGGCATGCTGTTGTCCACTGGGACGGTAAAGTAATCAAGGTCAGTTTTGCCCTCACTGTGGACGACAGTGAATTAACATGTTCCAGTGACGACAGTGGATTGACATATTCCAGTGGATGATAATGGATTGGCATGTATGACATACGTTTCAGGACACTCTTGGATCATTGTAGCACCGCCAGGCGATTCTCATCTCCGGAGCTCCCCAATGCACAGAAGGAAAGTTGCTGGCCGTTCCGACTGTTGCTGATAGCACCGGTCTGTCCCAGGCCCAGGCGACCTTTCATGCTCTCAAAGACTGGGGATGCGAGAACAACGTGATTGGACTGTGCTTCGACACAACTTCCTCCAATACGGGGAGGGTGCAGGGTGTGGTGGTCCGGCTGGAGAACATGCTTGGTAAACCGCTCTTCCAGCTGGGCTGTCACCACCACGTTATGGAGCTCATCGTGGGGGGGGCAGTGGTCATCACCGCATTTGGAAGAACCACAGCACCAACTGAACCTTTGTTCCAGCATCTGAGGAGAAGGTGAATTTCAAGTCTAAGGCGCATTTGTTTTCTCCAATGATTTTTTGCCTTCAGAGCAACTGAGATATCAGCGTCCTTCTACTAATGATGTTAATAGCAGTCGAAAAGGGAAACTTCAGTCATTTTCATGCAATATTTTCATAACCCCTTTCAGGTGGGACAAGCTCGACCTCTCGACTTATCGTGAGCTGGAGATCGAGCATTTGGCGGAGGTGATGTGGCTGATGGAGCTCCGAGATGAGGCAGTCAAGTTCCTCGGCACTGCTTCTGGTCTTGTCAGAGAAGACTACCGAGAAGTGGCAGAGATTACACTCCTGGTAGTCGGGGCCCAGCCACGTCGTGGCACACACTTCATGCGCCCAGGAGCCTACCATCATGCGAGGTGGATGGCCAAGGTTGGTATTTTGAATTAGAAGTTAAATATTGTATTGCCTTCTGCAAACAGCCATTTGAAGTCCCTACCAGAAAAAAATAAGATAAATAATTTACCATTAAACAAACTTATGGAGTGGTATCGGTATTTATGCATCACAGTGCGTATTCGTTTCAGATCATCTACTACATGAAGCTCCTGATGTTCAGTGGTCAGCTGGAGTTCGACGACGAGCTGGTACAGAAACTTCAGAGAGTGGTACTATTTACTGCACTCCTCTACGCACCTGCCTGGCTGGCGGCTCCTGTCGCAGCTGATGCCTCGCTGAATGACCTTGTGTTGTACCAGCATCTTCTGCAGTACAGGACTGTGGATCGCGAGATTGCAGAGGCTTCACTGGCAGTGATCAGGTGGCACTTGTGGTATCTGAGGTCTCAGACCGTCGTTTTCGCCCTCTGCAGTGACAAAGTGGAAGACACTGTGAAGCACGAGATGGCAAAGAAGCTGTGCCGCCTCGCTGTGCCCGAGGACTTCACATATGACAACGTCTCGGTTGATGACACGATTCGCCTTCCGGACCTGATCGATGAGTCATCGACGTTCGTGTTCACAGGCCTGCAGGTGTGCGCGTCTATGTGGCTCACTCTGCCGGTGAATAAGTGGGATCAAGATAAGAACTACTGTGATCTGAAGAATGTCATCTCGCATCTGAAAGTTACCAATGACGTGGCAGAGAGAGGGATAAAACTGATAGAAGATTACGCGAACACTCACAAAAGATGAGTCACAGCTGCAGGGTCTTCTTCAGCTCATGGAAAAGAGCCGGAAAGAACTCGGTGACTTCAAGAAGTCATCACTTGCCAAGATGACGTAGCGCAGAGGGAAAGGGAGTTAGTAGAGAGAGTACATGGCGCACGCCTTAAGATAACGTGTGTTCTAACCACAATTCATACAGTTTTTGAACCTAGTTAGGGGCACCGGAGTAAGTGCCTTTAGTGATATCGGTAAACCGTTTTACTACAAAATACATTTGATCTTTCCTTATTCGTTTTATCTTATCCTAAAAAGCAAACAATGGCAGACAGCATATGGAGGTACGGGGACAAATACAGTATTTTAAATTTTAATGCTATCTCAAGGTGAGTATAACTTCTAAACCACTTGTCCTATCAATTTGGTAAGTATCTGAGAGGATTTCTTTCACTGAGAGGATTCAGAAAATATGGTAATTTGATGATTTATCTTTATTCAGTAAAACATTGTCAATTTGGCCAAATTTCCAAAATTGAAATTTTCAAGGTTGATGCGCGACCCCTAAATATTGATCGATTTTGGTAAAAATGGTGTCAGTGTACTTCCACTGAACCAAATCATGGGAAAAACTTTGACCAGCTATAATTTAAAAAAAAAAGTGAAAAGTGATCCACCCTACTGCACACCAGTCTTTGTACGTTTTTTGCCTCAAAACCACCTGAATTTTATAAACATGGCATTGAAAAGCTTGTAGGACATTGGCAGTGTCATTGATTCCGATGGAAAATATATACTAGATTAAAAAGTTTCAGTTGAGTTTTTTTTGTCCTTTAAATTCCGATCTAAAAAACGACATTACTTACGGGATGACCTGATAGATGCATTCTTTGAAGAGAAATTGCAAGGTGAATGTATAACAGACTTTAATTTTTACCCTAGAAGATGTAGCAAGAGATATAGGACAAATGAAATTGCATTCAGCTGCACGTCTGGACAAATGGAATGCACTAGTAATTAAAAAGTAAAAATTAACTAGCTACACCCTTACACTGGATATGGAGAAGATCCCTAGACATGGGAAATACTGAGCATCTTGAAAATAGCAAACATTGTCCCTATGTATAAAGGTGGGGATAGATCTCAAGCAAAGAACTGTAGACCAGTGTCATTGACATCCCACCTCACCAAATAGCTATTTGAAAGAATAGTCAGAGAAAATCTAGGACTTCTTGGAGACATTGGAAAGATTCAACAAAAATCAGCATGGATTCCAATCAGGAAGATCATGCCTATCACAACTTATAGAGCATTATAACAATATCCTAGATGCACTTGAAGGCAATGAAAACTATGTCATATACACAGATTTTGCTAAAGCTTTTGACAAATGCGATCATGGTATAATAGCATATAAAATGAAACATATGGGAATAACAGGCAAAGTGGATAAAATGGATCTACAACTTCCTCAGAGAATGACTACAGGTGGTCAAAATTCAGGGTGTATCATCATCAGAATCAGAAGTATGCAGCTCAATACCACAAGGTAAGGTACAGTGCTGGCCCCACTCCTGTTCATTATCTTGCTAACAGACATAGACAGTGGAGTAAACAGCAACAGTATGGTAATATTCTTTGCGGACAATACAAAGATCAGCAGAAATATCAGCAATGCAAATGAAGTGGAGGCCTTGCAGAGAAACATGAACAAAATATGCACATGGTCAGAAGACAACAATATGACATTTAACACCGAGAAATTTCAGCTCTTGAGATATGGTAGAAATGAAGAACTTAAATAGGCTTGCTGCATATTATGCTCCAGATAGACAGGAAATTCAGAGAAGCATGAAATTGGTCGAATTGGTGGTAGTAATGACCGATGATACCAAATTTGAGACACAAAATCAGATAGCAATAAACAAAGCATTTGAAAAGAGTCCTGTGACAGGTACTAAGAATGTTCAAATAGAGGGACAAGATAGTACCAGTAATGATTCCCCTGCTGAGAACACTGATCATACCAAAACTTGAATACTGCTCAGTTTTGACATCCACCATATAAAAAGGAAGAAATTAATAATCTTGAAGAAATGCAGACACATTTCACAGCCAAGATTGATTGCTACAAAGAACTCAACTACTGGGAAAGACTATGTAAACTAAATCTGTACTCCCTGGAAAGAAGAAGAGAGGTATACCATAATCTACATATGGAAAATGATCGAAAAACTGGTACTGTACCAAACCTCAAACTAAACCTAATTAACATCCAAACAACGCTGGGAAATAGGAAAGGCAGAATGTGTAGTGTTCCCAAATTAAATGCCCGACAAGGGACTTCCTCAACACTGAAGGAAAATAGCTTGGTTGTCACGGTGCCAAGACTTTTCAACCAGCTTCCAAAGGACCTCAGAAACATTACAGTGGTCAAAGTTGAAGTCTTCAAGAGAGGACTAGATGCCTGGCTCAGGATGGTACCAGATGAGCCAGGTGTACATGGCTATGTGTGGTGGAGAGTGCAAGAGAGCAACTCACTCCTCCACCAAGCCAGGACTAGAGGCGGGGCCATCAGCTTGACCTTTGTGTGAAGAAAGACTGATGCACAGAACCCTAATGAGGTATATATTAAGTATTAAGTTTTGTTGGGATTGGTTATTTGACAAAGTTGAAATTTGTTACAAAGATTCTGATTGGCTAAAATTGGTTATATAGGTAGGAAATAACTAACTAATCTAAAATGTCTACAAACCTAATGTAATCTGATCTACATAAAATTTGTGTATATATATATTAGAGTGTCCCAATTTTTTTTGTTCCTGAAGTTTGTCATGCACACCCCCCTAATTTCTTCCACTCGTGAAAACATACCAGCAAGATGAATTTCATTTGTGTTCTTTAATTTTAAGGGCCCCCCTCAAACCATGTGTGTGTTACTATTGCTGAACGGCTACTCTCTACCTTATACTAATTGTAGCATATTTCTTTTCAGGTTATGGATACAAGAAAGCAGGAGACTGTGTGGTTGGTGGGGGTGTTGCGAAATGAACCCCTGGAAACGCTGTGTCAACTCCCGACAGTGGGAGATGTTCTTCGACGTCTGTTGTTCTTCACTCGGAAGAAAAAAATGTCCACGGCGGAAGCTGCCAATGTGGTAGCTGATGAGGTTATGGTGGTGTGGGCTCGGGCATCTATTCCGACCTCCCACAAGCCCAAGTGCGTCGAGAGGATCAAGGCCCTCTCCACGGACTACGAGAAGGTTGCCAGAAACCGAAACCGTGGGGGAGAGAAGCAACTGGAGCGGGAAAAGGGATTCCAAGCCAACCTGAATACACTGTTCGAAACAGCTCATGCCAACGCCATGAAACTCATCAAAGTCCCCGAAGATCGAGACTTTCTGAATGACCAGCGAACCATGCGGAAGATGTACATCGGAGGAGAGGACCTGGAGTTTGCTCGCAGGGCAGCGGAGCGGGAGAAACGCCGAGCAGCTGAAGAGAAGAGGAAGAAGAAAAGCCGCGAAGAGATGGACTCACTGCAAGCAAAAGGAACGGTGAAAAGTGGGTCTTCTTCTTCTTCGGAGTCCATGGCCGAAGCATCCAATGATGATGTCCAATATTCCTCTCCTGGTCCTTCGGCTCCTCGATCCACTCCCAAGGACAGCCAAGTGTCGGCAAGGAGGATCATCCAATATCCCAATTTTGCTGCAGCCCTGGATCGAACTGGAACCTCAGTACGCCAAGCGATGCACATTGTGGCACTCGCTCGCTGCCGCGGGAGTTGAGTTATCCTCGGTCACCTTGTCCAAATCAAGTCTTCACCGTTCATGGCAGAAGTCCAGGAAGAACTTGGCAGCCGGAATCAAGACCGAGTTCAATCCTGATACGCCGCTTGTCGTCCACTTTGATGGCAAACTCCTCCCTGATTCGGATGGAGGGAAATCGGATCGCATACCAGTGCTGGTCAGCGGGAAGAATCTTGAGAAGTTGTTGGCAATCCCAAAAATCCCTGACAGCACGGGACAGCGGATGGCTGGAGCTGTTCTGAAGGTGCTGGACGATTGGCCGCAAGTTCAACCATGGATTGCCGGTCTCTGCTTCGACACAACAGCGGCGAATACCGGTATTCACAGCGGCGCTTGTACGATTATCCAGGACCAAATGGACCACCGCGTTCTTTTCCTGGCTTGCAGACACCACATGATGGAATTGGTAATCACCTCAGTCTTTGACCTGTTCTTCAGGTCTTCTGGCCCCGAAATTGCGCTGTTCGCTCGCTTCAAATCTCAATGGGAGTTCATCGACCAGAAGCAGGCTTCTCCGTTCAACGGCGATGGCCCAAGTGACATCCTTTCGGAATGGGTGGCGTTGAAAAAAGAGCAGATTGTCCACTTCATTGAAGACCAGCTTGAAGTTGGCCACCCAAGAGACGATTACCGGGAGTTCCTGATCCTCGCTCTGGTCTTCCTCGATGGTCATGGCAAACGAGATCTCCGGTACAATCGTCCTGGAGCATACCACTGGGCCAGGTGGATGGCCAAAGGCATTTACTGTCTTAAGATGTTCATCTTCCGAAGCCAATTCCACCTGACCACTCATGAGGTCTGGTCACTACGCAGGATAAATGTCTTTGCCGTCACCATCTACCTCCAGAGGTGGTTCGAGGCTCCATTGATGGCGGACGCGCCCGTCAATGACCTGGAGCTGTTGGAGGACCTAGAGCGGTACAAGGCGGTGGATCATGATGTAGGTACCGCTGCATTGACAAAATTCTGGGGCCACCTCTGGTACCTAAGCGAAGATTTAGCCGGACTCGCTATGTTCTCCTCCAAAACCACCGATGCAGAGAAGACGGCCATGCTCCAAAACCTGCACAAGACCGAAAACCCAAAAGATCTGCGTCGGCTGGAGGGAAAGAGTGTCTTGACCGTGAGACGGTCGGATTTGAGCACCTTGGTCACGAAAAGGACTCAAAACCTTTTTCATTGCCTGAAGCTGCCGGTTCCAAAAACCCCCAAAGATCTCGAAGGATGTGCACCATCGTTGAAGTCTGTGAACCACGCGGCAGAACGGGCGGTGAAACTGGCGGAAGATTTCAACGAGGGCCTGACAAAAAACGAGGAGGAACGGCAGCTCGTGTACCAAGTCGTCGAATACCACCACCAGCAGTTCCCCTCAGCAGACAAAAAGATCCTCTGTCCCCCGAAATGAAATGTGCCATTAGGAAGAATTTCCATTTCCTTTAATTTAGTCATTAGAAAGAATTTACATTTCATTCTTCCATTCTAGAATGATTAATGCTGAGCATTTACGTTTGTTCATATAGGGTCGAATAAACAAGGTCAATGAGGGGACCCTTCCCCTCCTAATAGGCCAATGAAATTTCGCCCATTTTTTCCTTTCTTCAAGTGTAATTAATTAAAGGGGTGTGCGATTTGACTCTTGCAAATCTTTATTTTCACAAGTGAGGCTGGGACACCCTAATATATATATATATATATATATTAGAAGCTGATAATAGAAGTAGAGGTCATAATAAATCTTGTAGATAAGATAGGTATAATTATTTTTGCAAAATCCCAGAAACCAGACACAGTTTACTGTAGAGAGAGTCTGTAATAGCTTGGTAATATGTTAAATTAGGGTTTGTTAGGTTAGTAATTATTAATTTACTATTATTTCTTTAGTTTATGGGTGGTGGATTTTTGGAATGACTTACCAACTGCAGTAGTGAATAGTAGTTCTCTTAAAGGACTTGATGAAATTTTTATTTAGAGAAATCTTATAAATAGTAGAAAAGTTTAGTTGATAGTGACAGTCCATTGGATAGATATGTTTATGATGGGTCAAAGGAAAAATCTCATAAATAGCTTGGGTTTGTACATGCACATGAATCACACAGTCTCGTGGAACTTAGATCTAAGAGTATTTTGGATTCTTAGAATAGTTATATTATAATTATTATTATAGAGTAAAATATTGCGGTATGTATTTGGGGCAGTTTGGTTCTTATTCTGGACAGTGATAACCAATAAAGGCTCTGGTGGCTTTGAGTTATCTTTATGCTGGGTCATTCTCTGTCAGATCAACCAGTGCCTAACACCCTCATCTCTCAGATTTTGCTGAAATTTGGTTTATAGGGAGTTTGTGGGCCCTGAATCCATTTATGAAATTATAAGGTCAATCCGACCAACGGTTCAAGAGATATGACCTTGGGAAATTTGAGGTCACTTGCGAGGTCACTAACATTTGGCGACCCATAACTTGGGTAATAATGGTCACAATTATATAAAAGTATATATATTTAGAATCAGAAAACGACAAGGAATCCAAATATGCAAGTTTTAGAACTCTAGGTTGAAAAATAAAAAAGTTACACTGTAACCAAAATTTGAGGTCACGATTTGACCTCTGGGGTATCAAATGAGAATTTTTTTTTTAAATGTAAAAAATGAAGGCATAGGCATTGGCTATTAGAATCAGCAAAAAAAAGTTTGTTTGTTAGTATTTTTCATGTAACTAACATATAAGTGAACACCATATTCATAAGTTGTGCGTCAATTCTACCTATTTTTTCACACTTAAGCTCATAATTTGACCTATAGAAATTAAAATTACATTTTTTTATAGATATAAAAACAAAGGCAAAAAATGTAAAATTGTATTTCACTGCTAATCTACACTGGCAATAATAGTTATAATAGTGAAAGGGGAAGACCTACTTAGAGGATTCATGTGCTAGCCTAATACAATTTTTGCATGCTCGATGCTCTCATCAATTTCTTTTTGTGGAAAAATGTATTGAATTCTGCTGCCTCCTCTTAGGGTAGGACAACTCATTACAGTTAATATATGATGTCCTGGCACTGCACATGAATCCTTGTTTGATGGATAATAATATGCACTTGATCCTGATGACCCAGAGGGATGTAGAAAGTTCACAGTGAAATCATCAAACTCTTCACAATATTCCTCCACAATTCCATACCAAACTTGCATGTCATAAATGCAGCCAACATACTCTCCTGGTTTGACACATTTTAGGTTACCAAGCATTGCAGGTTGGCTGCAGAAGAGGTTAGTCGTATGTGTCCTGGCCAAAAGGATTGCGTGAAAGTTATCAGTGCTGAAGGTGCAAAAACGATTGGTCCTCGGGAATTTAAGAGAGATGTTTGAACTATATAAAAATGATGAAAAGAATCCCAAAATAGGATTTTCCACATTTGCAAAATTACGGCCATCATATTGTGTGCTTGCCGGTAGTGGTGGGACTCATTCTATCTGTGTCTGCACATACCATCAAAATCCAAAATTGCAGCTGGCTGCATTGGGAGAAAGAGGTCTTTCATACAAGGATCTTATGGATTACAGTGTCTGCAGTACAGAAAGAGAGACTTGCATGATGCAACTTTGCAATGATTGCCCAAGAGAAGAGGGTGTCCTGGATTTTCTTCAGTTACTTGACAGTGTGAAATCAGCTCCAAATGAAATATCTTACAAGCAATGGGTGACTGTTGACCGTTGTACAATGGTTGATAAGGTGGAGCCACTTCATGAATACTTATCATCCCTAAGCATGAAAATATCCCGCATGGTTCGTCATCACTTTGTTGCTCAGCAACAATCACAGTACTTCAAGCAGTTGAAAGAAACACTACCACCTCAGAGCGAGGTAGTTATAGTAGGTGATTTCTCTGAGAATTATTCTTTCATTGTCCAGGATGCTGCCCAAGGGTTTCACTGGGACAATTCACAGTGTACAGTTCACCCTTTTGTCATCTATTATAGATCATCTGCAGACCAGGAACTTAGCCATTTTAGTGTCTGTTTCTTATCTGCATCACTAAAACACAACACTATAATGGTTTACTCATTCATATTGAAGCTTATGACATATGTTAAATTCAGATGCCCACAATTGAAGAAGGTGCACTATTTCTCAGATGGATGTGCTGGCCAATATAAGAATAGATACAACTTCACAAATCTCTGTTACCATGAAGAGGATTTTGGTCTGTCTTGTGAATGGCACTTCTTTGCTACATCCCATGGCAAAAATGCATGTGATGGGATTGGAGGAACAGTGAAAAGAGCTACTGCTCGTGCCAGTTTGCAGAGAACTACAGAGAGGCAAATTCTTACACCAGAACACATGTTTCAGTTTTGTGAAGAAAACTTGAGCAAGAAGATAAATTTTTTCTTTGTAACTACAGCTGATTTGAAAGATGCAGAAGAACGGTTGGAACATCGATTCAAGGATAGTAGGGCTATTCCTGGAACTCAGAAATATCATAGATTTGTTCCCCTAAACAGGAAGAACTGATGGTGTATCCCATTTCAAGTGGCATTGGAGAAAAGAAAAGAATAAGGAAAAGTCATTTTGCTAATGAACCTGCAATGCTTGGTAACCTAAAATGTGTCAAACCAGGAGAGTATGTTGGCTGCATTTATGACATGCAAGTTTGGTATGGAATTGTGGAGGAATATTGTGAAGAGTTTGATGATTTCACTGTGAACTTTCTACATCCCTCTGGGTCATCAGGATCAAGTGCATATTATTATCCATCAAACAAGGATTCATGTGCAGTGCCAGGACATCATATATTAACTGTAATGAGTTGTCCTACCCTAAGAGGAGGCAGCAGAATTCAATACATTTTTCCACAAAAAGAAATTGATGAGAGCATCGAGCATGCAAAAATTGTATTAGGCTAGCACATGAATCCTCTAAGTAGGTCTTCCCCTTTCACTATTATAACTATTATTGCCAGTGTAGATTAGCAGTGAAATACAATTTTACATTTTTTGCCTTTGTTTTTATATCTATAAAAAAATGTAATTTTAATTTCTATAGGTCAAATTATGAGCTTAAGTGTGAAAAAATAGGTAGAATTGACACACAACTTATGAATATGGTGTTCACTTATATGTTAGTTACATGAAAAATACTAACATAAACAAACTTTTTTTTGCTGATTCTAATAGCCAATGCCTATGCCTTCATTTTTTACATTTAAAAAAAAAATTCTCATTTGATACCCCAGAGGTCAAATCGTGACCTCAAATTTTGGTTACAGTGTAACTTTTTTATTTTTCAACCTAGAGTTCTAAAACTTGCATATTTGGATTCCTTGTCATTTTCTGATTCTAAATATACAGTGCCCGCGAAAAGTATCCGATCACTCAAGAAAATACAATATTTTCCCTTAATATTCAGAGACACGTAATTCACTTTCTATTTGTTCTAGCGACATCTGGTAACTTTGAGGTTGCTCGCTGATATGAGAGCTATCCAACGCATTCTCAAATTAGTGTTCTGGTAGCCTTCGTTGCGGGTGGCTGTGTCTCAAATTTGTCAGATTTCACTGTTTGTGTAAATTTCTTGATATTTTTTTTTTTTTTACAGAAAGTGGTGTAAATAAAATTTATATATAATGTGTGCTAAAAAACAACTTAAGAGTGATTGTCGAGGTGCTATTGTTGCTTTGCATGCATGTGGGAAATCACAGAGACAGATAGCTAAGGAATTAAACATATCCCAAAGTACTGTTAATTTATGGGTTTCACGGGCTAAGAACAATGGTGGCTTAACCACGCCAGTCCCTAAAAAACGATCTGGCAGACCGAGAAAAACAAATTCGCGAACAGACAAACTTATGAAACGTTTAGTATTGAAAAACCCAACAATAACTGCGAAAGAAATAAAATTTAATATGAATAATTTGTTATCTGGTGTTTCTGAACGAACTATCCATTAGCGGCTCCAAAAAGAACTCGGATTAACATCTCGCCATGCTGCTAAGAAACCGTTCATTAATGAAAAAATGCGTAAAAAACGTGTCGCATTTTGTAAAAAATACATTCATTGGACTGTTGATGACTGGAAGAAGGTTTTATTTAGCGATGAGTCGACATTTTTGACATTCAGAAGTTGTCCAAAAAAGGTTCGCCGGCCTATTGGCTCAAATAGGATGGACCCTAAAGACAATGAAACACCCTCCAAGTGTGATGGTTTGGGGTTGTTTCGGTTACTATGGGCGTGGAAACTTATATTTTCTTCCGAAGAACACAACTATGAATGGTGCATGGTATTTAGCAATGCTACAGGATAAACTTCTAATGGCAATGGCAATCCAAAGGACAAAAACATACATGCATGATGGTGCACCATGTCACAGGGCCAAAATAGTGACAAAATGGATTACTGACAATAAATTTGATATTTTGGATTGGCCTGGTAATAGTCCAGATCTCAATCCGATAGAAAATCTGTGGCTAATAATAAAAAATAAGGTTGAATGCCACGACACTGGCTCAGTCGAAAAATTACAAGAGGCCATCAAAAAGGTATGGTGCAAGGAAATATCAGTGGAAGTTTGTCAAAACTTGATTAAATCCATGCCAAAACGTCTAGAACAAGTCATCCAAACCAAAGGACAGATGACAAAATACTAATATAAGGTTAGTATACATTTAAACATTGTTTTTTATGTAAAAAATACAAATTTCAAGGGTGATCGGATACTTTTCGCGGGCACTGTATATACTTTTATATAATTGTGACCATTATTACCCAAGTTATAGGTCGCCAAATGTTAGTGACCTCGCAAGTGACCTCAAATTTCCTGAGGTCATATCTCTTGAACCGTTGGTCGGATTGACCTTATAATTTCAGAAATGGATTCAGGGCCCACAAACTCCCTATAAACCAAATTTCAGCAAAATCTGAGAGATGAGGGTGTTAGGCACTGGTTGATCTGACAGAGAATGACCCTACTGTGATTCTCATAAAACATAAGCAAATAATCATTAAGAACATTGATGTACCTCTCACCATTCATTGTGCTGTTTCTAGGTAGGAAATACAAACCCGCATAACCCCCAGCACCACTAAAACACCCCCACACCATAATGCTATCTGGGTGTTTCACTGTTTTCTTGGTGTACCAGTGATCATACCCGCTGATGTTGCTTGGCCTTCTTACATTCCCTTCATGGGCTGTAATGCAATGAAAGGTGCTTTCATCACTCCACATAAACCTTTGACCACTGTTCAACAGTCCAGTGTTGATATTTCTTGATAATGATGCGTGTCTTGCACATTTTCTCAGTAAGCAGCAGTTTGCTGACAGAGTACTGGGAGGGAAGGTTCAGCTCTTTTTGTAGGTGATGCTGAATGGTTCATTCCAAGATGCTTCTGAGGAGATCTGGGTGTGCTTTTTTTCAGTTCTGCTGCATATTTACGTGGGCTCTTCAATACATCATGCCTAATAAGGGTGTCTGGCTTTGGTGGTCTTGCATGGTTTAATGGCGGGAAGTTTACCAGAAGGCAGGTGATGAGCAGAAGCCTTGAGGTGGTGGATGGTGTCAATACTGTGCCCAGTACAATGCACAATTTCACTGAAAGGCATGTTTTCTTCCATCAGAGTGAGGATCCTGACCTTCTCCTCTGCAGACATATTAGTCCCAGGCATGATTAACCTCCTCACTCCAGTTGGGATACGCATGTATCCCATGGCTGCATCATCGCACGCTCTGATGGGATATCGTAGTATCCCATTTATCAAATGGCTTGACTGAGGCTTTCATATTTCTGGAGAATGCTGAGTTTCTTGTACATTGTTTAGGAGATGATAATGAGAAAAACAAAATTGACCAATGAGAAGATAGTGGGTGGGGCTTATTACGCAAATCTTTTGTTTCACTGGTTCATTGACCCTGTTGTCATAAACTCCTATTTAGTTGTGATTTATCGCTTTATCAGTGAGGATTTGTTTTGTTTGTTTTATATATCGCTTTATTTTGGTCATTTGTTTGATTTTCTTGTATAAATTTGTGAAATGGCTTCAGCTCGCAGTGATAGTGACACTGATGGGCTTAGTAATTATAGCGATAGTGACGTTGATTACGAGCCCGATGGCAGTGAAAGTGTTAGTGATGAATCGGTCAGTGAAATAAGTGAAGATAGTGATTATGATGAAGATACAGTTGAATTAGAGAAGGGCTGGAAGCATATTATAAATATTTTTGAAGACGTTAGGCCTATTGATCTTCCTCCATTACATCAAACATTTCATGGCATGAATCCCGAAGTAAATTTTGATAAGAAAAACATTGATGATTATTTCAAACTTTTTATGAGCTCTGATGCAGTTGAACATCTTTTACATTGCATAAATGATAAAGCTCGTGTATTTTTTGAAGAAAATTAAAATGTGAATAACTGTGTAAATAATTTGAAATGGCGAGATGTTACTGTTGATGAGGTGTACACTTTCCTTGCTCTGTGCATATATATATGGGCATAAACAAACCCTGAAATGAGAGATTATTGGTCTCATTCAACTTATATACCAGGAGTATATTTTTACTGTGCAAAAGTGATGAGTAGGGATAGGTTTTACTCCATTATGAAGTTTCTGTGATTCTCAGAAACTAAAGACGTGGATAAAGTGGTGCATGGAACATGCATAGAAAAGTTTTGTGACATTCTGCGCAAACAGTGTATGTCAGTGGTTGATGCTGGGAGCATATAGCTATTGATGAGTCCTTGATTTTGTGGAAGGGGAGATTAGGATTTAGACAATATATAAAAACAAAGAGGGCTAGGTTCAGAATAAAGTTGCTTGTGATGTGTAATGGAGAGAAAAACTGGAAGGGGTACAGCTGGAACTTCTGCATTTACTAAGGAAAGGGCAACTACCAACTGCCAGATCTACCTGAAACCACTAATTTGACAGTTTCAGAGCGCATAGTAGTGTATCTGGCTAAGTCAGTGCTTGATCAAGGAAGAAATTATTACAGACAATTGGTATTCAAGCTTACAACTGGCAGAGTTTCTGGACTCGAAAAAGACAGTGCTCATGACTCCAGATTTGAAAAAATTTACTGGAGCACAGCTCTGAATTTACTTTTTTTCCCCTTACACCACTAGATAGGTTAATGATAGTAAACTCTTGAAATTTGTTGCTTTTTGCTTTATTAGATTTGGATGCAACACTTGAACTTGAAGGCATATTTTGACTCTTCTCTTTATTAACCACAACAGCTTGGTGAGTTTCTTTTGTTAGGCACAAAATTGCATTCAATGTCTTCTGGATTTGGGAATTTTCAAATTCCTCTAAAGCAGTTTTGTTAGTCTGATGCGCAGATTCCTCACTTACCTTTTGTTTCTTAGGTGGAGGAGAAGCACTTTCTTCAGTCTGTGAAACATCTAGTGAAAAAGTTTCATTTTCTAGATTAGCAGTTGATGAAGTTGGTTCATTTTTCTGAGGTCTAGCACTAGCACATTTTGTGAACAAACTAAATGACTGCTTTGCCGTATCTCTTTGCTGCACTTCATCCTGGTATTTCTTTACTGCAATATCTAAGCTGTGGGCCCAAACTCTGGGACCTCTTGTATTGTAACAAATATTTTTTTTGGAATTAAAATGTTCCTCCCAGTTTTGCTTCTTTGAATATTTGTTCTTGCATTGACCACAAAAGTAACCCCTTTTAACACCCTCACTTTTCTCTCCAACTTCATCAATATTAGGATCCATTATTGATTATTGACTACCTGAAAAAATACAAAATAAGTAAAAGTTAGTAAATATAGTATGGTAAAAGTGAGTAAAAGTAAGTAAATATATAGTACAATGAAAGTAAGTAAAAGTAAGTGCTTTAAACTTAGTAAAAGTAAGGAAGAGTAAGTAAAAGTAGGTAAGTTAAAGTAAGTAAAAGTAAGTTTAAACTTAACTAAACTTTTCAATTCTAGAGTCATGGTGGATTACTTAAAACCGCACAAGTAATTATCTGGCCAATTTATCAAACCTGGCCGAGATCAATGGAACATAGTCCAATCCTGATAATTTTATATTAAAAAAATATACGTTTTAATAAAATTTTAATTATCAAAACATTGAAGCTTAACAAAAAATAAAAATAATTGTTAAATATGGAATTACCAACTAAACTTAAAATAACTAAATTTGTAATTTAAAAAAATTGGTTTGTACAAGAACGTATACGCAAAAAAATTGCATAACGTCTAGCGGATGAACAAAACCCAAACCCAAATTTACTTTTTCTCATGGTCAAATTTACTGGAGCAATGCTCCCAAGATCCCAGGAATCTGGAGTCATGACAGTGCTAACTGGGACTATTCGAACAAACAGAGGCCCTCCAAAAGAACTAAGCAACGAAAAACTTGACAAATATCAAGCAGCTTTCATAAGGAAAGGAAATGCACTGGTAGTTAGGTGGGAAGACAAAAAACCAGTGTTTGTAATCACAAAAAAATACACAGCAGGCCTTGTAGAGAAGACCAAAATGTATTTTGGTGAAGCAAAAACATTTTACAAAAAACCTCTTCACAAATACAATGAACTGATGGGATCTGTTGACATGGCTGACCAAATGTTGGAACCATACGACCCAGGTAGAAAATCCTTGTCATGGTTCAAAAAACTAGGCCTACACTTGGTGATGCGAATGGTTCTAAATAGCTTCCTGGTTTACACTAATGTAAACAAAAACAAGAAAATCATTTTTTGAAAATACATTATTCATTTGGTTCATAAACTTCTATCAGTGCATAATTCTGGCTATCAAGAAATAAGGGAAGACTATGAGAGGGCAAACTGTAAACGTGATGCATCTAAGCGAGAAGAAGCTACTCATTGCTGTGTCCCAATACCAGCCACAGACACCCAAAAAAGGCCCCAAAGAAGGTGTAGTGTATGCCATCCTAAGGAAAAAGTACTAGGAAATACTGCATTGGTTGCCCTGGCACTCCAGGTCTGTGCTCTTTAGAGCACTTCCGTGAATGGCACCAGAAGAATCCATCTTCAGAATAAAAATGTGAGTATCTGTCTATATCTGTCTATATGTACATATGAATATATACTTATATATATATATATACACGTACAGGGTGGGCGGAAAGTAGCTCCCTATTTTGGATTGGTAAAAAAATACGTATATTATCCATTTATTTCAGAAGAAATAATATGAAAAGGTAGGCATACATGGTAGGTTTTCTCTAAAATTCAATGTGGGCTCCAACTCTTTCCACCAGCTTCTGGAGCCGCCCAGGAATGGCGTCCACTGACTTTAGCAGGAACTCCGGCGGGATGGAGGACATGACTTCCCGAATTCGGTCCTCCAGTTCTTCCAATGTCCTCGGTTTGGTGCGGTAGACTTCTTCCTTTACCCACCCCCAAAGAAAGAAGTCGCACGGTGTCAAGTCGGGGCTCCTGGCTGGCCATTGATGTGGACCACGACGACCCATCCAACGCCCAGGGAAGTGGGCATCCAGCCACTCATGGACAACAAGAGCGAAGTGCGGAGGGGCGCCATCTTGCATAAATATCAGATCGTCGATGTTCTCCCATGTGCTGACAACTGGCCAGACCTCGTTTCGCAACATAGCAAGGTACCACTCAGCATTCATGGTGTTGCGCAGAAGGAATGGGCCCACAACCTGATCTGAGGTCATACCACACCACACCGTTACACTGAACCGATTCTGCCGTTTTTCAGCGGTAACCATGGGATCCTCTCCAGCCCAGTAGTGGCAATTGTGGCGGTTGACAAAGCCTCCGACGTGGAACACCGCCTCGTCGCTCCAGAGGATGTTGCGGAAGAGATGGGGCCAGTCTTCATGCCAAGCCAGCATGATTTCCCCGAACTCCATGCGAATGTCGCAGTCCTTGTCCGAGAGAGATTGGCAGTAATGCGGCTTCCACGCACGCCAGTTCAGCTCCTTCTTCAGCACAGTTCGCACTGAGTAGCGGGAGAGTCCACTTTCCCGAGCTGCCTGGCGAGTTGACTTTCGTGGACTCCGTGCGAACATTTCCTGAACTGCCTGCACCGTCTCCTGGGCCCTGGATGTTGAAGGGCGACCACATCTTCGAACATCTGCCACAGACCCCGTGGTCATGAGCTTCGAGTGGCAGTTCTTGATTGTTTCGGGTCCACTTGGGCACGTGGTCCGTGAATGGCCCGCCACCATCTTTGAACTCGAACGACAGATTGCCAAACTTCGTACCGTGCCACCAACTGGGCACGCTCCTGCAGTGTTAAACGCTCAGCCATGTTACCCTTCAATCTGAAATGAAAAAAAAAAATGAACGTTACAATTGTACCACTTTAGAGAACACACCATAACAATATAACAATACAATCACAATTTATACATAATTTATATGTAATTTAAATTAGGGAGCTACTTTCCACCCACCCTGTATATATATATATATATATATATATATATATATATATATATAATACATGGTATACATACCATAGGCCTGTATAACCTTACTATATGCAAATCAAAGGTGGTTTGGCTAACCTCGGATATAGTGAAACTATACAATATGCAGCATTGGGGCCAAGGGGTTAATAAGCAAACAAAAAAATATGGGGGCTGAAAGTCCACACAGCAAAATCCACTGGGTGGATAAACACGAAAACAGGTAGACACTGTCCTCACACAAGAGCTTAACAAGCACTGCAGCTATTTTGTATACCCAACAGTTGCTCAGAGTCAGGGGAGTTGCTAGATAGCAGATGACAACAATAGGGAACTGATTGCTGTTTCTACCGAATAACTTGATAGCGTATTCATATCTATCTTTCGAGAGTGATTCTATCAAAACTTTTTATAAAGTCTGTATTACATAAAAGAAAAGGAACAGCGCATACATTCGAGACTGAAAGGCATTGATCTCACAAAAAAATTCAGGACAAATAAAGATGAATATGCAATTGAAACACACGATGAAGGTTTGGGAAAGGATTATAGAGAAAAGGTTAAGAGAAGAGACAACTGTGGGGGAAGAGCAGTTGGGTTTTATGCCAGGTAGGGGAACAACTGATGCGATTTTTGCACTGAGGCAGTTGATGGAGAAACACCGGGAGCGACAAAAGGGACTGCACATGGTTTTCATCGACCTAGAGAAAGCATATGATAGAGTGCCACGCCAGGAGGTTTGGAGGTGTATGAGAAAGAAAGGTGTGCCGGAGAAGTACGTTAGGTTGGTGCAAAGTATGTATGAAGGAGCAAGGACCCAGGTTAGGAGTAGTGTAGGTGTAACGGAATGGTTCCCCGTGAGGGTTGGTCTACATCAGGGATCTTCTTTGAGCCCGTACCTTTTTGTTTTGATTATGGATGTGTTGGCCCAGGGGATAAAAGATCAATCCCCTTGGTGTATGCTCTTTGCAGATGATATTGTTCTGTGCAGCAACAGGAGAGAAGTAGTAGAAAGAAAATTGGAGGAATGGAGGAGGGCTTTTGAAGACAGAGGGTTGAAAATCAGCAGAAAGAAAACGGAGTACCTGAGGTTCTACGAAAATCAAGACTCAGAAATTAGTTTAGAGGGAGCGAGGTTAAAGAGAGTAAGTAAGTTTACGTACTTGGGATCGACAGTGGCTGAGGACGGTGAGCTGGACACAGAAATAACACACAGAGTGCAATCTGGTTGGAAAAATTGGAAGAAAGTTTCAGGGGTGTTGTGTGACTGAAGAATAGGTGCAAGGGTTAAGGGAAAAGTGTATAAGACTGTGGTAAGACTGGCTATGATGTATGGGGCTGAGTCTTGGGCTATAAAGAAAGATCATGAGAAAAGACTAGATGTAACGGAGATGAGAATGCTGAGATGGATGTGCGGAGTGACAAGGTTGGATAGAGTAAGGAATGAAAGGATAAGGGGCACAACAAAGGTTGGAGAAATCTCGAGGAAGATACAAGAAAGTAGACTGAAATGGTATGGACATGTGATGAGAGGGGATGAAGATTATGTGGGTAAGAGAACGATGAATATGGAGGTGTATGGCAGGAGAAAGAGAGGCAGACCGAAGCGAAGGTGGATGGAGAAGGTGAGGGACGATTTGAGGGAGAAGGGCTTGTCGGAGGAAGAAGCCCAGGACCGGGCTGTGTGGAGGAGGCTGGTCAGAAACGCCGACCCCGCATAGAGGCGGGAACGGGCAAAGAGAAAGAAGAAGATGCAATTGACATTAACAGTCTTCTTTCTTTGTAAAGTTGTTTGCATTTGTAATTAGTATAACAAAGTGAAATAGGTACCATACCTAATGTAAATTGAAATAAATAATATTTATTTATGTTGTTGTTTTTCTCTTCCAGTTTGCAGAAAATCCTTATGTGATAGAAAAAAATGGACACCTTATTTGAAATCAGTGTAGTTGAATTATATAAAATCAGTTATTAGTAAGAAAACAACTCTTACAAAGTTCTCATTCGCAGGCCTGTGTAATTATTGAAACTGAATGTATATATTTCAAGGTCGCTTTTATAGCCTACACCAGTGGTGCTCAAACTTATGGCAATCATGTGCTATTTTTTGCCATTTCTCCAAAATGCAAAATGTAATTTGCCACTATGACTATGTTGGAGAGGCCTCAATTAATATACTTTTTATATTTTACAAATAAATTGCATTATCAGTAAAGCTAATTTGTCAGATATGACACACTTAACACATGATTCAGTAACTGAATTTTAAATCTTATTGCACAAGCACTGCAGGCATTCTTATAAGAGTTGCCAATTACCACTCCAAAAATTCTCAAATTTCTTGATTGTGTGAGGGCATTCTGAATTCAGGCTGGTGCAGCATTATAACCATTGATTTTTTTATTTGCCTTGATGGGTGTCCATGTGCCATCATCAGAGTCACAATGTACCAGTGTTTGAGCACTTCAGGCCCCCCTCCCCCCACACACACACACACACAATATTTTTCAATACTGTAGGCTAATTAATTTATGTAGACCATACAGTATGGTACTACCATAGTTTATGATAGTGCTAATGGGTCATTCCATGTCAGTTCAATGCAATTTTGGGTTGAAAAAATGTGACCATCACCAATTTTTTTGAAAATTGGAACACTTTTAGATCTCTGTGAGAAAAACAGAATGGCACTTGTTTCAACACTCTAGGTCATATGGTTCCGGAGATATGGCCATTCGAATTTTGTTAAAAAAAGGTCAATTTCCAAGGTCATACCATATTTCAACATGAAATATCTCGGCTCCTATTGCACTTACAGAGACCATTTAAACACTATTTTAAAGCTTTTAAGCAGCTCTACAACTTTGTTTCTATTCATATTTTACCTCAGTGGTAAAAAAAAAGTTAATCTTATTTTTGACTTTGTGTGGGTCATTTGATGTCACAACTGATTTTTTTCTCCTTTCACCCAATTTTGGGTACACATGTCTACCTTAACCTAGAACAAGATTTTTAGTGTTGATTAAGTTATTATAGACGCTACAGCCATTTCAGTGGACCATACATACCTCCATTTTGACAAAGTACCTTTTTCCACCAAACTTTGGAGCGCCATTTCTTTGGAACTGTTTGAGCTAGTGTTGAGAAAAGTACCATTAGATTTATCTCACTGAGATCTATAATGTCTGCTATTTTTAAGACAATTTGCCTTTTAATATGTATATTAAAATATCCTATTCCTTTATTTTTACCAATTGAGTTATAAGAACCAATCAGGAGCGGCTCGCAGGTAGGGACTGTGGAACTGCAGCACCCCCATGATCTTATGATCTTTATATTTAAATATTTAAAATAGCCTCTCTGATTGTTTTTTTCAATGAACTTTGAGTTTTTAAATCAGATTATATCCTTTTTTCCTTAAACTATTTCAATGCTGAACGAATGAATCACGAAAGTAGCTTCAGCCTTCCCGTGGAACTGCGTACTTAAGTTCCAGATTTTGTTTGAAACGCTTGAAACCTCGGTGGTGGATGTACGAAGAGCGAGTCAGAATCGTGGGTTTAAGAAGATTCAAAGCACTGTGGTGTACAGAGCAGTGCCGATTTGTTTGTTTGACGTGGTAGTTGTGTTGCTGTATCATTTGCTAATTCAAAATTTAATTTCCAAATTGCATTTATCAATGATTCATTATCATTTATTTTTTGTCGTGAGATTGAAGTTAATTATATAATAATTGGATTATTTACAATATATAGCTTTCATTTCTTAGAATATTTTTTTTGTTTGACTTTTTTTTTTTTAATTTTAACTAGGTGCCTATTCTATTATCATGGCTGCACTAGCCCCAGAAGTGAGTCAGGTGACAGTGAGTAAAATTCAGTCTCATAATTTTTCACAGTTCTCTCTTCAAGAAAAAATAGCTATTAAAACTGAAAGACGCCCTACACCAGAAATTCAAATATCTCAGCCCGGAATAAGTAACAATAAGAAATATATTCGTAGTTTTAATTCAGAATGGTACCAAAGAAAAAGTTGGCTTTGTGGTTGTAAAGTTAAAAATGCATTATTTTGTTTCCCATGTCTTCTACTCGGTGGTGACTTGACGTGGACAAAAAGTGGTTTTACAAATATAAACAAAATGAAAGAAAAAACTGAAAAGCATGAGCTCATAAAAATTCTTTTGACCATCC
Source organism: Bathynomus jamesi (assembly GCA_023014485.1). NCBI lineage: Eukaryota > Metazoa > Arthropoda > Malacostraca > Isopoda > Cirolanidae > Bathynomus > Bathynomus jamesi. The sequence goes on along the minus strand of JAJOZX010003534.1, from coordinate 72,364 downwards.
CCATGACTACATCTGAGGTCGAACGCTATCATTCAACATTAAAAAGAATAAAGACGTTCTTAAGGAGCACTATGAATCAGGAAAGACTAAATGCTCTTGCAATGATTTCAATAGAGAAAAATTTGATCAACAGGACACAGAATTTCAATGAAAAAGTAATAGACCTTTTTGCTCAGAATAAAAACAGAAGAATGGAATTTGTTTATAAATAAAATTTTTGGCAAATTCGAAATTACCCATTAGGCGTAAGTACCCTATAATTTATTTTATGATACTATTTTACTTATTTTTATGACTGAGTAGTTATCTATTTATCTATTCAACTTTCTCTCTCTCTCATATATATATATATAATCGACGCAATTGTTCGCAATTTCTGAGGCAGCACCCCCATAACTGAAAGTCACGAGCCGCCACTGGACCCAATTCTTGTCTAGCTGGGTGAAACCATGAAAAAAGAGGCATCAACATAACTTTATGTTTAAAAAAGGCAGTTATTAGGTATTTACAATATATTTTATTTTTGTTTTCTTTCCCACCTCCCATCCACTCCTTTTACAGAAACAGTCTTTCAACCCTGGCATATGTCTACTCACATCTGGTGAATGATAGAAGTCAATTACTTTGGCAGCAGTTTCACTATTCAGGCATTTCCCCAAACCTGGATTAGGAGTTGAAAGCACTCCTTTCTCCCTCACCAAACTCTTTGCTTGCTCAGCCATGTAATCTAAGCACTTAAATTCTTCTCTGATCTTTACTTGTGTCCATCTTTTTGGTAGGATAGTGAGAATTGTCAGTTTTTCACTTTGACTTGTCACTTGATTAAATTTCTCTTTTAGTTGTTGAAGAATCTCCAGTTCTGTATCATCTGAGTCACTGCATGAAAATGGTTGTTTAGTTGCAAGTTCAAGCTTTCTTTTCACAAATTCTACTTTCCTCAACTTTCTCTTTGCGTAACCAGTGCTGTCAGAGTGTTTACATGGTTTTATTGGGGTCTCATCAAGTATGGCCACTGAAGCATTGAATTTACTAAGCTCATATTGCATTTCAACTACATCTCCAATGGTTTCTAGCTCAGATGGGGCACTTGATGAGGTGGATGGTGATTTTTCAAGTGGTTCACATTCAGGCATTGGTGATGGATGATTTGCTAGTATATTTCAACAGGTTGCACGTGCTTTATGATTATTTGTTAGTTTCAATTCAGGATTTTTATCAATCAAATTTTTAGTCAATGCACGAATGCCTTTTTTCACTTTTCCTGTGTGTTTTTTAAATGGGTCACAACAGAACCTGCCCATATTCAAACTGCTGAAATCCATGTTTATCTAAAAAGAAAAAAAAAAATATGTAGCTTAAAAGCCAGGGTTGGGTTCAATTACACAAAATGGAAACAATTACAATTTTTTTAATTTTTCTTCAAATTAATTACAGTTAGTATTGTACTTCACAATTTCAAGATCAATTACAATTAATTTTGTGTGAATCAATCACAATTACACAAATATAACTATCTATTCTATATATCTAAAATAAATATATGCCTATATCTAAGTATAACTAAATAAACTATCAAAGGTTTATTTTCATTGGATGATGTATGACTGCCAGATCTAGGAGTATAATTTTTAACAATTGACATTAATTGATCAATTACATCAGTTAAGCTCAAAAATGAATTAATTACTTTTTATTTTATTTTGAATCAATTACAATTAATGGAAATTAGGATCAATTAATTAAAAATACAATTATAATTATTCATTGTATCCAATCCTGTTAAAAGCTATTTTTGCTTAGATGGCATAAATAAAATTTGAAACCTACTGATCTTGTTTCAGAGGTCTACAACAAGAAAAAATGTGCAGTTTGATTTACAGATTGGAATAAATACAGATGCCAAAAAAATCCTTGCTCCAAGGTTTAAATAAGCTTATTTTCACATGGGTACATACTGTTGTACAAAATGAATAAATACACAGTTAAGTAATTCTATTAAAACTTGTGTAACTCTTAAAACTGAACTTATTCTATAAGGTAGTACCTATAGCCTATTATAAGGTACTTATATACATACATAGCTTTACCTTTAAACAGGATAGCAGGTTCAAAGTTCTTCACACTTTTGAATGTCCATATAAATTAATTAATTATGTAATTTAAATTACCTATATTATATAATTCTCTGAAATGTACAAAAAAAATTAAATTTTATAATAGAGCTGGATATTTATTCAACCAAATAACGGTTTGGTTAGGTTAGATAATTACTGATTTTTTTTGAAAATTAGCAGACATTATATATTTCAGTAAGAAAAATCTAATGGTATTTTTCTCAACACTCTAGCTCAAACAGTTTCAAAGATACGGTGCTCCAAAGTTTGGTCGAAAAGGGTACTTGGTCAAAATGGAGGTGGGTATGGTCCACTGAAATGGCTGTAGCATCTATAATAACTTAATCAACACTAAAAATCTTGTTTTAGTTTAAGGTAGACATGTGTACCCAAAATTGGGTGAAAGGAGAAAAAAATTGGTTGTGACATCAAATGACTGACACAAGGTCAAAGGTCAAAAATAAGATAAACTTTTTTTTTTGACCACTGAGGTAAAATATGAATAGAAACAAAGTTGTAGATCTGCTTAAAAGCTTTAAAATAGTGTTTAAATGGTCTCTGTAAGTGCAATAGGAGCCGAGATATTTCATGTTGAAATATGATATGACCTTGGAAATTGACCTTTTTTTACAAAATTCGAAGGGCCATATCTCCGGAACCATATGACCTAGAGTGTTGAAACAAGCATCATTCTGTTTTTCTCACAGAGATCTATAAGTGTGCCAATTTTCAAGAAAATCGGTGATGGTTGCGTTTTTTTCGCCATTGAACTGACCTGGAATGACCCTAATACAACATGTTATACCAGACAACTCTTCTCAAGCTAGCATCTATCAGTAGTGTTTTTCAATGCTTGATCTGAAAAAAAAATATGAACATACGGTAAGGGCCTGAGCAAAAGTTGGAGTGAATGCCCACACATGCTCAAATTGACTTAACAGTCCAGATTTCAAGAATTTACTAAACTAGTACAAGCCAGGCTGTAGGCCTGTGCAAGCCATCAAACCAACCACACACACTGTCATATGCTCAAACTGGCCTATGCTGATGTGTTTCTGCAGGTGAACTGACAGGAACTGAACATGTGTCACAGTGAGAGGTCCTTTACTGTCAAGCCAACTTGAACCTCTAGTTGCTGCCAGATGCAAGAGAGAGCGAAAAATGGTGAGACTCTGTATCTGAGAATGGTTGTTACTGCTATCTATAAAATATAATATAATTTCTGAATTTCTGGTGTTTGCAACATTGCATTAACTTTGAAAGCAGAACTGTTAAAATTAAAATGTATTACTCGTATGAGCCCGCATTGTGTAGTACTTGCCAGATAACCACCTTCTGATATAACTGCAACCCATTTCTTTCTCTACTATACATTTGATAATGAACATTGTTCTGCTCGACTTTATAAAACACTTTTATAATGAAATATTTTATTTGTGTTTAGTGTTTCTGTATCATGGACATTACTGACATAAATTGTATCACAAACTGGTATAAGGCATGTCATGTTTTCTTTCAAGTTCACGTTCAGGCAAGCCCAGGATGTGTTTTTGTGCTACTTAAAAACAAAAACATTTACAACCAACACATATTTGTTTAATGAGAATTAAAAATAAAAAACATAGTGTAATTTATAATAAATACAAATTACAATGATATTTGGGCACTAAGGGCCCAAATTTATAGGCTGTTAGTGTGAGGTTAGATAGGGCTTGAGAGGTTGGGTACCTTTGGATGGTACACTAACTTTATTCATACTGTCATTTACACTAGCATCCAAGATGACCACAAGGAAAGAGAGAAATACAACTACTGAGTAATTTCATATAATTTACAACTATGGTGTACAGAATGAAAGGTTACAACCAAGCATAGGTGATATATACTAGATTCGTTAAGGGTGGGTATCACTTAAACCATTTACTCCCTGTGTAGGAGATGGCAGGTAGGCAGCACAGCTAAGCTGATAATAACATTGTGGTGATGTCTTTACTTTATGGTACCAATTAATAAAATTTCTAGTGCTGATTAATCAGATTTAAAATTCTTAACATTTGGCCATATTACATATCGTTGCAACCCTAATTCATTTTTAGTCTTCATTTTGAAATATTTAATCTTTATTTAAAAGAGAGCCATGTCCAGGGACCACCTCCCAAAAGTAATATATATTCTGTGTTGGCATTCTTGGGTTTTCCAAGAAATTGGAAAATAAAACTCCAGATTTGAATGAAGTTTTATTTTTATATATATACCATATATTTTTTTTTTGTACACTTGTGGTTAAAGTTTGGTTTGTCACATTTATTCACTGTAAAATATGTAATGAATTGTGACAGTGAATGTACATGTAGTCATTAATAGGCTCATGAATAGTAACTGATTATTATTAGTAATAATAGTCTGACAATGAAATTATGGTCATAAAATACTAGAAACAGAAGTATATAGTCTATTGAAACAGTAATAATACCAAAGGCAAAGGAAAAATATATTTGAAGCTTTAGTCTCAAGCTGTAACTATGTGAATCAATAGTATTTATAAATGGCAAAATAATGATCCAAAATTTTAAACATTGTAGATCATAAAATAATTTAACAAATGTATGTACTCTGTACCCCTTAGGCTAATTCAGAAAGTTAAATTTTCACTGACAAGGCAAGGTTTTCAGAAAAAAAAACTATAACCTGAAGTTTACATATTAAGGAAAAGTATGGTAACACAAATAGAGCCTAAATGGAGGCAGGAGAGAAAAAAGCAAATTTTATTTCTTGCATCTCAAAATTTAAGCTGTTCCATATATGGTATACCTTATATTCCATAGCATTTTTAAATAATTATAATTAGGTGAAGTACCAAGATATATTACTATAATTATCAGTTATTAATGAGAATCACAGTTTTAGGCCTGTTAAAGTATGTGTGTATACATGGTTTTCTGAATATGTTCATGTTCAACTCTATTTACAAGAGGTTTATATATTGACACTGAAGAAACTCTTGATGATTTGACTGTTCTTGTTAACAACCACTTGGGAGGACTAAGCATTTTCCAGCTTACTAGTAATGTCCTGAATGATATATTTTTTTACCCTTTGCTTTGTCTGATGCACAAATAGATATTTAATTTTAAGTATAAAAATGATTTACTGGATATGATATGATGATGGGATGAAATGTCCTAGATTGCAGTTTGGCAAAAAAATACAAATTACACAGGTCTGCCATGGTTTTGTTGTCCAAAATATTTTATCACTTATATAGTAATTTTTGCACGCTGATTCCAAAAATAATATTAATTTTTTGCCATCACATATTACAGATTTTTCACAAAATGTCATATTACATATGTAAGTGATTTTCATAAAATTTTGATTAAAAACTACTGCTTATTATTTAAATGCTTACAAATGCTTGGTTTCACCAAGACTTCAAAGCAGGGTTTCGGAGCCGGAGTCGGTGGAGCCAGTGAATTTTGCTTACCTGGAGCCGGAGCCAGAGCCGGAGCCAGAAACCTTGAAAATACGGCTCCATGGTCTGGCTCCGGGCGATATATTGCTACCTAAATTGTTATTTGTTAAATATAGGTTTAGTTGCAAATTATAATTCTTGTAATATATTACGAAAAATGGTACCATAGGATTCTTGGATTTTATGGAGGTGTGGGAGTTGCAGGAATAATCTGCAAATTTCCATTTTTTAACCATTAAATATTTGGGAAGATTTGTCTTAACAACACTTAATTATATAGGTAAAATTTTTTTTATGGCGGTGGAGACCTTAGGTAGGTAGGTACTAACTATTTATCTTAGTAGGTAACTACCTAGATACATACCTAGTAAGGTTGGTCCTTCTGACTTGGATTGAACTATTTTTATTTTTAGGTCAATTATCTTGTATTGCTAAATTTCTTTTTTTTCAGATTCTTTGTAATTTGTACTTGATTCTTTAATTATAATTATCAGTCTATGACCCTTCATAATGGATAGAGATTCAATAAAGAAGTCTGATATATTCAAGTATTTTACTGAAAGTTCAGATAAGAAACACTATGTTTGTATTTGTGAAGTTTCTGATGCTTCGGGAAATATTTCAACGTGTGGAACTAAAATTACCAAGCCTCAAAGCAAAAAGCCTGATGTCTCCTCAAGAGCATATAATTTGAAAAGACACTTGAGTCGATTACATCCTGAAATATCAAAAATGATGGAAGAAAAGAAGCAAATGCTTGAGCTTTCAAGACCCAGTACTTCTGCCAGTTCAAAAACTAAAGCAAACCAGCAAAACATTACTAAATTGGACAATTAGTTATAGAAATCTAGATATTTTTATAATTAACAGAATTTACTATAAAAGAGCCAGAGCCGGAGCCAGACTGTAAAAAATTTCTGCTCCGGAGCCGGAGTCGGAGCCAGAAGTTTTTTTACCGGCTCCGAAACCCTGCTTCAAAGAAATGGAGAAGAGATATCAGGGAAGGTGGGACATCAGCATGATGGCTGATTACTGCTGGATATTGAAATGGGATACTCCAGAATTATTACATAAAAGAAAAGGAACAGCACGTACATTTGAGACTAAAAGGTATAGATCTCACAAGAAAACTCGGGATAAATAAAGTTGTTTGCATTTGTAATTAGTATATAGAGGACTAACAAGTAGACAAACAAATTCTTTCTTCCACACCATCATCAAACATTCTTAGAAGACACACATGGTCAAGGAATCAGAAACAATGAAAATGTCTGTTTTGTCTCAAAAGGCCCGCGAAAGCAAGCCCTTATCAACTAAAGGACGTGTAGGTGGTGTTTCAAGAAATGCCCGCGAAAGTTCTGTGTCACAGGTTATATAAGTGAGATTCCACTGATACTCATCCTTACTTACTCACTCACTTGTCATTTTCTCATCTTGGTCTCCACCTTCATCAGCAGAAACTCATCACATCAACTGCCTTCTGGCTTCCCACCAGAGGAGTGGCCTGCTGTTCCTTCAAGGCTTTCTATCTATCATCAAGTAAGACCTTCCACCATCAGCGTGCAGAAGCACTTCTTCGAAACCCAGCTCTGTTTCGACTTCAGCTGGCTTCAGTCCTTCAAGCATCATCTCAACTCTACACGAAGTGAATCAACACTTGAGGGGACTGGCGCCCATTGAACAAACTTTAATGGGACAGTCAGCATCACTGTGGGCCTGTGTTCTACAAGGTCAACCTTCAAGCATCTCCATCTCAAGAGGCCTAATCAACACGACCAGCACTCGTTCAACAAGCTTCAATAGGATGGTCAATGACACCTCGAGCCTTCAGTAATAGGTCCACCTTCAACACTTCTTCACCAGAGGTTTTCATTGTCCTGGTAAGCTAAGTGCATCTTTTCTAAGTAACTCTCATTAAGCCTACATCAGCTTACCGCCGAACGGTAGGCTATACTCCCAAAGTATTTAATGAAGCATTCTAACTGACTCATAAAAATGCAGTAGGCCTATTTCATAATCTAATTCTCTAATACAAACCCACACTAGGCTTATTTCCTGTGCCCAGTTCGTGTCATTTCCAATACCGTAATCATGAATTGTATCATCCTGCTATTGTGTTCTTTCATGTATCCATCAATATTTTGCATCCACTTATGTGATTTATTTAAGCATTTCATTATTGACAGCTGAATCTACTTACTGTGTACTAAACGCACATGCATTCTTAATATCATTACTAGGCCCATTCAGTGTTCCGCTTATGTGTAACTCTAGCCTACCTAATCCATTTACAGTGTACCAATTTAACATGCATAATTTCTATTATCATTTGGCTGCATCATTTATTCCATGTTCATCTATGCATAACCTTTAGCCTACTTATTCCGTGTTAACGTATTCTATTCAGTGTACTAAATGCACATGCATTCTTTGTCATTACTAGGCCCATTCAATGTTCCATTTTGCATGCCATTAGCCTACCATAAATGACTGTATTACTTGACAATTAAGCTCTTAACCATTTCTCTTATTGGCTAAGCTCCATGTCATCTTAGCATAATATAAAGGCTGTTAAATAATTGTTATTCACTATATAATTACTGTCAATCATTTGTTATTCACTGTGAACAAATAACTGATTTATTTTCTTAATTGAATACAAAACAATAAGGTGCTTTTTATAACCTTAACAATATTTGCTTGGGTGTAATCCAAGCTGGTGACCTCAAAGCAATTTGTATCACTCAGAAATATTATAGTAGGCCTACTCCATTAGCCACCTTCAACCGACCATGACCGGTGATACTGTAGGACATCATAAATTGTTAACCCAGCCTGTCATTCAACAATCAATTTGCATCAATTAATCACTAGCATTAAATTAATCAGCATCACCTCATTCGGCTAACAATAGGCCCACTATAAGTATAACAAAGCAAAATAGGTAGCTACCTAATGTAAATTAAAATAAATAATATTTATTTATATTGTTGTTTTTTCCCTCTCAGTTTGCAGAAAATCCTTGTGATAGAAAAAAATGGACACCTTATTTGAAATCAGCGTAGTTGAATTATATAAAATCAGTTATTAGTAAGAAAACAACTCTTACAAAGTTCTCATTTGCAGGCCTGTGTTATCAGTAATTGTTTTTATTCTGTTCCAGTACACCTTGGGCACCTGACTTTTGGAAAATGGATCTTCTAGCTTTGTATGCTACAATGTATTTGAAAAGAATTGTTGTAAACAAGCTGCCATGGAAGGTACAGCAGGATCCTAATGCTTACTAAACTTCATATAGGAGCCCCGATACACCATAAAGTGGGAGACTCCAAACATTGTAATGAATTTTTCATTTCTGTAAATACAGTAGTACGGTAGTACCATAGCTTTAACACTGGTATTGCAAAAACAAACCACCACATTTGGGAGGGAATTCAATATGTTTAAGTAAATAGGCCCTAAATATATTGTAAATGATAGATTTTTCATGAATTTTAAAATATTCAAAGTCATCCCCTCTGTTCAATTACCCCATTTTATGATATAGTTATGTAGGTAGTTAATTTTATTGTGGCTACCGTAACTTGATCACCTAATCATGTCCACTAGCTACTAACTACAGTGGGCCCAATCCCAGCCTAGGCCTCAGCTGTATTTGTAATTTGTTTTATTTGTATCACTCTGATACAGTTAAATATGCTTTAGTGAGTGTAGAAGAGAACTTCAAATTCCGTTATAGGGCATATGGTATGTTTACAATTACAAATTTGCTAAATTAAATTATCATGTTCAGGTGGGTAAAAATGAGACAAACCTTAGGTATGGGTTTGCGAAGACTATTTTTATTAAAATAATATTGTGATGAAACTAAAGTATGGTATTTTGTGTAACTTTCTATTACACTTGGCCAGTAAGGCCATTAACTTCTCAGTTTGAGTTATAGCTAACATAGAAACATTTTTTAAAGTAGTTTGAAGACATTGGTTTAGATTTAATGATCACTTAAAAATAACTTTTATTTCAGGAACATTTAGATATCCTTTTTAAAGAAGTTAAATCCAATTTGGAGGATCTTGGGAGAGAAAAAGAACACTATTTATACCCAACTCTGAGAGATTTTGCGAGAATTTACAGTGACCAGGTAAGGTATGTTGCAGGGTAGCTGATCCACTAGATTGGTTTTGGCAGAAAGGATAAGTGGGGAAAAAATACATTACAAATGGGACTGCTGACATTCATAAATTTACTAGCCGTGTGTTTCATGATTTAGAGAGTTTTCATTATGGCTGCCTATGTTTATAGTTTAATATTGCATTGTACCTTGATTCTTGTTTGGTTCTGTAGATTCCATCAGTATTGGATCTTTATTGTCCCAAAACACTGTAAGCATGACTTTATTTTTTTTGGAGACTTGAGATGTGAACTTATTTGTTCAAGATGAGGAATGCTGTTATTCCTTTGAATGTTCATTCATTTCAGGGGGAGAGAATAGCAACCATGTTACATTTCCCATCACACTTGTGTCAAGAAACCTTTCTCCTAGCTTTGTATATTGTTGTAACAGTTCTTGGTATGCTTCCACAATCCACATGGAAGTATTTCTGGTCTGAACTCAGATTCATGGGTGCCCAGTTCATCCATAATTTGTTCCACAGTACCTTTACTTCTCTATTCCAATGGCAGAACTTAATTCACTAGTCATTACGTACTGATCTGCGTTAACAAGTTGTTAACATGAGCCATGTTCTTTTCAGTCATTGTGGTTGAGGAGCAACCACTTCATGCAGCATCTCAGTGATCTGGCCACCTTTAAATTTCATCATTGTCATTTTACTCATTGCATCATCCCTGAATATGTTGCATAGACGATGGTGTATCTTATTACCAGTATTCCCTTCCAAGCGCAAAAAATAGACCAAAGAATGCTGATGAAACGCAAGCTCGTTACCTTTCATCTTGGCTTCCAGTCAGTTACTAACAGACTTTTAATAAGAAGGATCTACTCCCTCCCCTTCAGATGGCAGCAGTGCATCAGTGTTAATGGGGAGTATTTTTAGGAATAGAATAGTCCTGGCTGCTTATATGTACCAATTTTTATTTACATCCAACCATTAGTACTTTTTTAAAAAAGGAGTGTGCGGGAACTTTTTGGGCACCCTTTATAATCTTTCATGAACATTGAGATACTGAGATGTTCCATTTGCTAAATGATGTTTCTAACTGAAACTATTGGAACTAACATTTTTCATTCTCTTGTTTCAGTGGTCATTAAAGGAATATGGACAAGAAGTTGGTCAGCCAACCTTCCATACACTGCTGCTGGTTTTAGCACTTCGACTGGGGCTGCAAAAACTTTGGGTTCCAGATTCCCTTTACTTTCGGGAAGATATTCTTATTGATGGCTTCCTTGCTCACAAACCAAAGCTCAAGTTAACCTATTTAAGTCAAGGAGAACCCCTCTTTGATCATTTGGTTCCCCTTTGCCCACATTTGTACCATGTTTCAATGCCTTTAAGTGACAATGCATTGTTCATGAAGACTGTTTCAATCAAGTAAGTGCCATGCTTGCATGTAGCTCCTGTATGGATGGATGATAAGAGAAAAATAGGGACAGGTTAAGAAATGGGAGAGGAAAAATACCTATGTTCAACCATGCATGATTGTCCAATTTTCTTTTGTTTTACTTCCTTTAGTTCTAAGGACTCGAATCCCAGGCCTAGTAACTCCTCAAGGTCAATATTCTTCCTACAACTCTCCCTTTGGCAACAGATGCCAAAGATGGAATGCTGACATCTCTTATGGGACAGATGGGAGAATCTCCCATCTGACCAGATGCAGTTGCCTACTTTCCTCAATCAAGTATGGGTACCAAGTATCATACCCAAACTATGAGTTGTTCCACAAAGATTCTTTATGTTCATAGTGATTTCTTGGGTAAATTTGCTTCATGCTTGCTTACAAGCTTAGAATGTGACCTTTGATAATGTATGCTCGCTTAAAATTACTGTGTATAGTTTCCTGAAAGTTTACTGCTTGCTATTACAGTCCAGTCCAGTCCCTGTCAGCAGAGCTTGGAATTGAGTGAGTTATTTACCATTTTATGCAATGGCTGACTAGTTTCTCATAGTAGTTTGACATCATTATATACGGTTTATTCCCGACCAAATAAATTTAGAGGAGCCACCCTAGATTGCACTTGTCCATTCCATCACACTTTTGAACCACTCAACACAAACTGATGAAACTTCATACACATATGGAGTATTTGAAAAAACTATATAGACCTGGCGATCCGATGAAAATTTCCAGCAGATCTAATGCCTATCGTCAATGGCAAAAAGCCTACGATATGTACCGGGTGTCTCAAAATAGATGGAACCCATTGACATGATAATAATTTATTACTCAGAAAATAAACTCCAAAAGAGATTACATTTCCTGGAAGCTGATATGATAACAATTAAAAACTGAAGATTTGAGGTCTCTAGATCAAAGGATACATTTATTAGAGCACATGTTCCAAATGACCGCCGTTGCGCTGCAGACACACTTGAAGCCGACGAGCGAAGTTCTCAATCACCCTGACACCCTGCACAGAGTGCAAGGGCCTCTGAAGCACCTCGTCTGGGGCTTGTGTGCCCCAGAACACATTGTTCTTGCTATTGACATACCCACTGAGCAAGAAGTGTGCTTCGTCGCTGAACCAAACATCATCAAGAAAGTCAGGATCCTCTTCGATCTTGTTCTCGAACCACCGGCACATAACACGTTTTGCCATGTCAGCTGGTGTGAGTTTATGCTTGATCTGGATCCTGTATGGGTACAGCTGAAGATCCTTGATCAAGATTCTTTGCACTGACGCATGTGAAAGACCCAGATCTTGGCAACGTCTTCGGATTGACTTTTTCGGACTCCTTCCGACAGAATCTCTCACCGCATTCACATTGTCAGGAGATCTTGCAGTCACCTTCCTGCCAGATCTGGGTGTTTCTGCTTTCTTGTTGAGATTGTTTACTGATCCTGTGGCTTGAAATTGTGTGCCCAACGATAAATTTGGCTTTTCTGGGGATAATTGTTGAAGTTGAACTTCCTGCGAAATTTCGCTTGCACAGTTTTGAATGATTTCGTCTCCAAATAAGTAGTGACGCAAAAATTTTTTTCCTCCTTTGTCCAAGGCATTTTGATTGATAATTATTAGTTGTTATCGTCTCCTCTCTTCAAATCTGAAAAAATAGAACGAGAACATTAATATTGGCAGAATTATTAGCAGTGACATGGGTTGCGTGTATATTGAGACACCCTATATTTTGTCAAAACATTGCGTGTGTAGATCTTCAAAAGACCTTGTTAAGTAGGTTTTAGTTAAATTATTAAATTTGTTTGCCTTCGGGATTAAGTGTAACCCATAGTAAAGAAAAAAATACCTATTGACACATGCCTTTTGTTTCGTTCAATCGGCGTTCGGTTGTAGGTCGCAACTCTGCGTGGTTGCCTACCTTTTTGTTGCCGATGTTGCAGGTTAAGTTACTCAGGGCGTCTATTTTTGCAAGTTCAGTTAACACAAGCAATCCACTGTACCCAGTTGTTTCACTGGAATACGCTTATCTTATCTTTTAGTTTTTCTCTCAGAACTTGTCGAAAGATTAACACATCTTCCTCGCCTAAAGCAACGCTTCCAACTAGCTTCTCTGAATTAAAATTCTTTCTTGTTGTTTTTGCCGAATTCAGCAATTGGAAAAATCACCAAACGTATATTTACGTAGTGCTTGCATAATACCGAAAATTTTCAATACCGGTATTTGGAGGCAATTATGCTAATCCCGGTATTGATACCGGTATTATGAAAAAAATAATTTATTTTGATTTATTATGGTGCCACCCTACCAACCCTCCCACAAGTCTGAGGGACTTGCAGTACTCACCATATTTACTATAAATTAATGACCCAACTCCAAATAGATGGCATTCTATTCGAAAAAGTTTATACAGTAAATTACTAAATTGTAATAAAAATGTTATTTGAATTTTTTTTTAGCATATTATTATACAACTACTGGGGTAGATAGAAATTATTAGTATCTAAATATTTATTTCTTAGTTTGATTTTGAAAGTATGCTTTGAGGAAACAAAGAGCATCTAGGGATTGTTCAGATAGACTTGATCTCAGTTTCGTCAGAAATAGGCCTGCAGCAGAAAAGGCTCTTTCTGATTCTGCACTTGTAGGTTTAATTGAAAGCAGTGCCTTGTACAGCTTCTCTAAATTCTCACTTCTCTGTAAAGTAACTTCCAAGCTTTTAAATTCATTAGTAACATCAAAATCAATGGAATTTTTTTTAGATGGCACTTTTCCTAGTTGTCCATTTCTTGCATGTATTCACTCAGTAATGAATCTGCTTCCACTTCAGTCTTATCGGAGGACTAAATTGCCTAAATTTTACAATAGCAATTTTTGTCAATACCGAAAACCTATAATATCGGTATTATTTGTACTTATTCAATACCGGTTTTAATACCGGTATTTCAATACCGGTTTTAACCCCTAATATTTACGTGTGTTCGTTACTACTTTAAATTAATATTTTGTACTAAATTATGACACAAAGGTACTGCATATGGTACTGCATTATAGGCGTGTTTAGGCCTTGTTCTGAAATGTAATGTAAATTGTGTGACAGGCGTGTATAGTTTTCCATAGAGTATTACAGCACAGTGTGTCGTGAGCAAGAATCAGGTCCTTGCATCAAAGATAAAGGTAACAAATGGAGGTCTGCGCCATAGCTTTTGAACTGCTCGACATAAATTGATGAAACTTAGTGCACATGTGTATAGTCATAAGCAGTGCTGCAATAACTATTTTCTTGCCCATACCCTGCTCCCACCATTGGTCAGTGAGGGAAGGGGGAAAGGGTCAGCGAGGAAAGGGGGAAAGGTCAGCTAGGGAAGGGGTCACCAAAATTGCCATTTTGGTGGCCTTTTTGTGACCTGAGGTCAAGGTATCTTGCACTTCTGAAAGTCGTTTGCGTTACTAAAACGATTATGGTAATGGAAAGTGGGTTTAAAATCGTTGCAGTGAATGAAAATGGCCATTTTGTTGACCTTTTCGTGACCTGGTCAAATTATTTGGTCATATGCCGTATACCTGCGTATGGCCAGAGTTCTACTCTTAGCTCTACAGTATGCCTGAAATTATAAGGTGGGAATACGCCGTATGGCCGCGTATCCCCCCATTACAACACTGGACTCAAGATGGTCATAGGCAAGAATCAGGTCCATGCATCACAAATAGAGGTTAAATGAAGATCTTTGCCATAACTTTTGAATTGCTCAGCCATATGTGTATAGTGGACCTAGTTTTAGCCGTTTAAGGTGATAATGATTTAATTGTATGCTAGTGATTAAGTGATGCAATGACTGATTGCTTATTAATGAAAGGCTGGGTTAATAATTTATATTGTTATACAGTATCACCGATTGGAATAAATGGTTACTTGATTAGGCCCACCATACTATTGGAAGTGACAGGTATGGCAGCGAGGTCACCAGCTTGGTTTACAACCAAGCAAATTAATATTAAGGTTATAAAGGACACCTTATAGTTTTGTATTTTATTATGAAAATAAAGCCGTTATTTATTCACTGTGATATAACAAAGAATTGACAGTAATTAATTGATAGTTTTACGTTATGCTTATGACATAGACTTAGCTAATAAGATGAAATGTTAATAGCTTAATTGACACGTAATAAGTAATGTACTCATTGATGGTATGTAAATGGCATGCGACATGGAACATTGAATGGGCCTAGTAAATGATATAAAGAATGCACGTGCGTTTGGTACATTGAATAGAATACGTGACACTGATTAAGTAGGCTAAATGATTGCATGGATGCACATAGAATAATTGATGCGGCCAAATAATAATGGATTGAAATGCTTGACAATGATTACACAAATATTTATATATAAGACCATTATGTGATGTTAAGTGATTACGTCAAGAGAATATTTAGTTAACACACAAATATATGAATTGAACATAATAACGGATGATACGCGGAATTACGGTATTGAAATGACACTTGAATTGGAAAACAGGCCTACTGCGTTCTTTCACGAGAGT
Organism: Bathynomus jamesi; assembly: GCA_023014485.1. Lineage (NCBI taxonomy): Eukaryota > Metazoa > Arthropoda > Malacostraca > Isopoda > Cirolanidae > Bathynomus > Bathynomus jamesi. The sequence continues at coordinate 56,653 of JAJOZX010003534.1, read as the reverse complement.
CAGTTGGAACGCTTAATTACACACTTTGGGAGTATAGCCTACCGTTCGGCGGTAGGCTAATGTAGGCTTCACAAGAGTACTTAGAATAGGAGGTACTTATCTTAGGACGATGTAACCCTGTTGAAGGCGGGTTGAAGACGAACCTATTAACATAGATTCGAGTTGTCGTTGTCCGTTAAGCCTCTCGAGATGATGGATGTAGACTTCGTACGGAGGCCTGAGGTGATGTTAATTCTCGAGGTGCAGGCTGGCCTTAAATGATCTTGCAGGCGTAGGCCTGAGGTGCTGAATATATCTCGAGGAATGTAGATAAACTTGAAGGCTTGATGATAAATCTTAGGCCTTGAAGGAAGTAGCAGGCCTCGCCTCCGGCAGGAGGCCGGAAGGCGGTTGAAGAGATGATATCGTACAGAGTAGTCTAACGAAATGGAAGCGCTAACGAAGTGAGGAGGAGTGTGAGTGGGTGCTCGCTTTTATACGTAGTTCCTGTGACGTAGGACTTCGCACCAAATCTTAAGACGCTTTGTCCGAGCGTCCTTTAGTTGATAAGGGCTTGCGCTCGCCTTTTTGGAAGAAACAGACTTTCCATCGTTTGATTGTTTGCCCACGTGTGTTTTCCAAGACTGTTTGATGATAGCGTGGAAGGAAAGGATTTCTGTCTATTTGTTGGTCTATTTCTTGTCGATCCGCTGCATGTGTAAATAATTTTTTTTCCTTGTAACCTGAAGAAAGTAGGAAATCCTTTCTTGCCGGAATACTCCCCTCTTAAAGGCAAAACTTGCTACATTTTTTAATTCCACTTACCCATCACCCTTACTTTTAAATGTTTTTTTAGTCCATTTTTTGTCTCCTTTTCAAAATTTCTTTTAATTCTTTGTCCCAGTTTCTTTCTGCCAACTAAATTCTTTCCTGCAACAATACTGGGATACTCGACTATTTGCACCTCTGTGTTCAGCATAAATTAATAAAACTTAATACGCATACATGGTGAGAAAGAAACAGGTTCTTGCATCAAAGGTCAAGGTCACAAATAGGTCAGCTCAAATGGAAGTCCGCGTCATAATTTTGAACGAAGCAACATATATGAATGAAGCTTTATATACTGTACATAATATGTATCGCAAGCAAGAGTCAGATCCTTGCATTAAAGGTCAAGGTTACAAATTTAAGTGGAAACATTGATACCATTCCAACATAGTTTTTGTTGAAAAACTACCCATAAAATGGAGTGGGCTGTAGAGTGTAGTGTGTTTGGTAATCTTGAATAAAATTTGGAACAACCAAGAGTAATTCTGTTCATTATTTCGTTTCCGTAATCATTTGGGACAGAATATCAATAAAATAACCATTATCTTTAGCTATACTATAATAATATACTAATTTCATTTAATGTCACTGCGTTGCATAAAATCTATTGGTTAACTGACTGGTGGTTTTCCTCTAGTATGATAGCAAATAAATCGACAGGGCTTAGAAGTTTTCAATAAGTTGGGAAATCTATATTGAATCGCTTAAAAGTCAGCCATATTAAAAGTACAGCTACAAAGGAAAGTATCAAAATTTATGATATCGTAATGAATAATAAAATAATTATAAACGTGTATATTTATTCTAAATTGTAATTACAGACAAACATAATCATCCAGAATATGTTTAGTTGTATGTTGAGAGAGAAGATCGGTATTATTTTCATTTTAAAAGGAAAATGTAATGATGAACTAATTGTAGTTGATTTTATTGGCAGGACCCTCTGTATTTTAGAGTTCTCTACTGGTGTAGCAGATAAAGTTTTGTGTAATTCGTTGTGGAACATTGACAAAAAAAGTGAAAAAGTTTTACAAATGGCAGTCAAGGATCGAAAGGCAAGTTGTAGCTCACCTTACAATGAACTTAACATTGTTTTTGTACAGTGGCGCTCATAAGTATTCGTACAAAGAAATACTGTTCATTTGGAAAAATTTAACAAATAAAAACAGTTAGTGTAAATCCAACGTACGTAAAACAAAGAATTTGAGGAAAATAAAAAAGTTAAAATGCTAAAGTTTTCGTACATTCATTTAAAAAAAGTATTTAATACTTTGTGTCCACCTTAGGCTTCAAGAATTTAAAAATTCTTATCAGTAGTTGGCTGTTTAATGATTGCAGGCTGTTGGCAATTCTGAATTCTAGAATTTTCTCTAAATTTTCATGGAAGACGGATGACTGTATAAGCCATTAGTAAGCAGTGGTTCGTCGTGGTAAAGAGCTGTCTACAGATCTTAAGAGATCTGTTATTGCTGCACATGAGTCTGGAAAGAGTAATAGGAAGATAAGAGAAGAACTTCGAATTCCATTTACGACTGTTGCTACAGTCATAAAGAAATGGAAAGTGTTTGGAACAATAAAAACTCTACCAAGGTGTGGACAACTTTGCAAGATTTCAGGACGTACAGCTAGAAGGATTGAAAGAATGGTTGCTGCGAATCCACGAGAGATTGCAGGTGATATTTACCAAATATTAAGACTGTCTAAGATCGATGTTCATCTTTCTATTGTACGTCGTACATTGAAAAAGAATGGTCTACATGGAAGAGTTGCACGAAGAAAACCTGCTACGAAAAGCAAATGATGGATTTGCATTCTGGAAGAAAGTTCTTTGGACAGAAGTGACCCAATTTGAATTACCGTATTTGGGAACAACGAGCAACGATATGTTTGGCGAAAATCAAATACTGCTTTCGAGGAAAACAACATCCTACTTACGATTAAACATAGTGGTAGTAGTTTGCTGCTTTGGGGATGCTTCATTGCTTCTGGTCCAGGAAAGCTTGTTGTCATCAATGGAATCTTGAATTCGAATAAATATCAAGAAATTTTAGAAGTAAAAGGAGTTGCGAATGGGTCGCAGTTGGGTACTGCAAAAAAAAAAAATCAAACACAAATAAACATAAACACCATGAAATGGCTTCAGCAAAAGAATTTCAAGCTTCTTGAGTTGCCTAATCAAAGTCCGATCTCAATTTAATCGAGAATTTATGGTTTGATTTGAAAAAGTCGTCTGTAAGAGAAACCCTTCGAATCGGAATGAATTGCAACAATTTTCTTCAGAAGAATGAGCTAAAATTTCTATTGAAAGATGTCGAAACCTTATAGAAAAATATTCAAAGCGAATCCTTGAAGTCATTCAAGTAAAAAGGTGGACACACAAATTATAAAATAATTTTATAAAAAAATTCACTAAAACTTTTACATTTTAACTGTTTTTTATATTTTTAACATGTTCCTCAAATTCTTTGATGTTTTACATTATGCAGGGTGTCCCAAAAAAACTATATACTCTTTATAGCATCATATATTTTATAATTTAAAAAAAAAAAAATACCATATATTGTTATAGCAATTGCCAATGAAAGGTAAATTAGTAATCTAAGTGATCAAAATGTTATAGCGAGTTGTTTGCATATAAAATTTAATTAACTACGCCAAGTGCTCAAAATGTTCTCCGGCGGCATGAATGCACTTTTGAATGCGTCGACTAACTGATTCGCAGACATGGACTAATGTGGATGCTGTGATGGTCCCGCACTTTTCCCTAATTGCATCCTTAAAGTGTTCGAGCGTTGCAGGTCTTGTACCATAAACTCATTAAACTGCATCCTTCAGGTAGCCCCACAAGTAAAAATCAAGTGGATTCAAGTCCGGTGAACGTGGAGGATACTCAATGCTTCCTCTTCGTCCTATCCAACGGTTAGGCAACGTTTCATCGAGGTACCTTCTGACATCACAATGATAATGAGGGGGGGCTCCATCTTGTTGAAAGTAAAAGTCGTCGTTTCCAAACAACTTCCGAACTGCAGGTATAATTTCTGTCCGCAGCATGTCGAGATATGCGGCACCGGTAACTGTCCCATTAAAGAAAAATGGTCCAACCAAACCCCTGGATGATAAACCACACCATGCTGTTAATCCTGGTAAATTAACATGTTTATCCACATAAACGTGTGGATTATCAAGTGACCAGTACCTGCAGTTGTGTCGATTTACTGTGCCATTCAGCTTGAAGGTAGCTTCATCAGACCACACGATTTTGTTGTATTGAAAGTGCATTCATGCCGCCGGAGAACATTTTGAGCACTTGGCGTAGTTAATTAAGTTTTATATGCAAACAACTCTCTCTAACATTTTGATCACTTAGATTACTAATTTACCTTTCATTGGCAATTGCTATAACAATACGTATATTGTTTGGTTTGTTTTAAAATTATAAAATATATGATGCTATAAAGAGTATATAGTTTTTTTGGGGGCACCCTATATATTGGAGTTGAACTAATTTTTTGATTTGTTAAATTTTTCCAAACAAACGGTAAACTTTTCATAAGTATTATTGTATGCATGGTACAAAAAAATAAGGACGAATATAACCGAAATATTTCTCTACGAATATTTATGAGCGCCACTGTAATTAGCTAAAAAATGTTTGGATTTTTTAATTGAATGTCGTAAATTAATAATAATAAATTGTATATTAATTCAAATTTGCTAAATTTTTAACGCTTTTTTTTTTAAATCTTAAGGAAGGAAATTATGCAACGTTATCCCTTCCAAATCTGGAGATCTTACGAAGCAATATTCACAAGAGAGAAAATGGGGCTGGCAGCATGAAAGTGACTTTGGGTGCTGCAGCTATAGTTCTCCAGCCAAAATTGAAACTTGTTGAAAACAAAATGTTTTGGACAAGTTTACAAGCGATACAAACCCTTTTGGAGATGGAAAATAAGTATAAAGTGAGAAGTTTTTTCTTTTACTAATTTGTTTCTAACATGTTCTAATAAAACTTATTTTCACGAGGTTAGTAATAAAGCAAATTATCTCATTTGCGATATATACTTATTATATAGAAAGGTGGAAATATGATTGAAAATATTTTCCCTATCAAAGGTACCATTTTCTCCTTCCTGTTTTCTAATAAGATAAAGCATCAGCGACGATTAACCATTGACCAACTTGTTTTCGATCCCCAACATACTAAAGATGAAAAATTTCCACGACATTTTGCTCAGATTTTAGACGTTTGTCCTGCTGTGACAAGTATTATCTTCACTCAGTGTTCACCAGAACTCCATAAGATTCTGCACCCTGTTATAAAGGTTTTTTTTTTTAAACATTAAATGTTACATTAGATGTTTATGTATCGACTCTATATTATTTTCTGTATAAAAATGGCTAAATAATGTTTGGTATCTGGTTAGAAGGGTTTTTAGACCCATTTCTCGAAATGCAAATTACTCGTAATATACTTTAACTTCCGCCATACAGGTTATTCATTTCTTATTTCTCTTTTCAGTTGAAACTATTAGAAAAAATTGAGAAATTGACATTAGATGTTACATTACTTTCCGAAGATGATTTGCAAGGCCTGTTGTTAAATTTAGGCAGAAATGTTAAGCATTTAACATTAAAAATTTCTATGTCGCTCATTGATAAATTTTATCCAGTGAAAAATGCGAGTAACTGCGAAGTTTTGGTTAGTATTCAAAGTTTTATTTTTGTAACTAGGCACAATAACTTCTCATTAGGTTTTTTATTATCCATCACATGATTAAACTTGTTGGTAGCTTGTGTACGAAACGTCATTTGAATTTTTTCATAATAATTTTATCTAGAAGTTACTCTTATGAAGTCGCATTTCATTGATATCGGGTGTGTGTGTAGCAGGCGGAAATTAACTACCATGGTACGACAGGTAGATTTTGGTAAGACCCTAGCAGTCCAGCATGGCATAATAATACTAATTATAAGGATTAAAAGCTAACTAGAATGACTCCTCCAATTCCTTCTCCTTCAGACACCCCATTTGTTATCCTCCCTCAAAAGTCTTTCTTTGGTACTGTGCGAGAAGAAGAGGTCGAGAGAGGACGACCGAGGCTACATGCCTACCTCCATGATCTCATTTCTCTCGTGGTTCTCTCATATTCAGAGACTTAATTATTTTAACGTTCTACGCGTTCCTCCGTTATTTGTCGTAAGTCTGGTTTCTTGTAATTCAAGCGAGTAGACGTGGGTAGGATTGTTTAGGCTCATTATTCACTAAGTTTTAATTGGATGATTTTCAGTGATTTATTTTATTGAAGCTTCTACAATTTTATAATGTCTCTAAATACATTACTTAAATTATTTTATTGTTAGAGAAGAAGTTAATCTAATGAGGAGACCGTGGTACTGCTTTGTAATACGGTATTATAATAATAATAATAATGTACCAGTTTTTGTCTTAATTCTTTAACTTTGAAGCAACACTGATTTATATAGGCCAAATATTATATTTCAGGGCTCGCATTAATGTTTTGTAATTCTCTCTTAGTTACAGGTTCAATAAAATTATTTCTTCCCACTCGAGGAGACTGAATTGACTGAAAATTAGCAGTGTAACTGGGTCATGTGATCTGTATTTAGTCTGTTGTTCAGAATTACTGGTTTAAGAGAGAGAGAGAGCTTATTTTGCATCTTCTGTTTAGGTGTACGAGTGCATCAGAGGCGCGATGGCAGTTATGCAGCGCTTAAAACATTTATCCCTCAACGGATATACAATGATTTTTCCCTCGGATCTCTGCAAAGCTCCCCTCGAACAAGAAGAGAATCAGGTCAAAAATTTACTTCCGGAATTAATGGGTGAGGGCAAATAAGAGCGTTAAGAAGGGCTTTTGGTTAAAATGATCGACCTAAATTCTCCTTAGTTTAACTTAAAAATAATGCTTTGATAGAAACACACATCAGAATTGTTTGAAGCTTGGAGATTCTCTCAGGAATATTTTGTCCGTGGTCGTGGGACCTATACCTATTTGGTCAATGAGATGTTGTTAGCCCAATGCTTGTGCAATAAATGTGCATGTGCTTTGCCAACCTGGAGGATACATGTCGTGGTTTATATTTTAGTTTTTCCCCAAGTTCAAATTCTCGAGATAGCGAAAGCATTGTTGATTTAGATAGTTTATTGGCTTAAAACGAAGAGTAGGTGTTGTAAAACTTACTATCTTTCAAAGTTTGGCATACGAGGGTATTTTTGTACTTAATATTTCAAAGGAAAGTAGTTCGTTCAGGAATTGCGTTTATGCAGAGTAATTAAATCATTTCTATGAGGAACTACCAGCTATTGTTAATTGTCAATTAATATTTTATCCCTTTGTGTGGACAGCTGATGCTGCTTTCAAAATTTTGAAGAATCTCGAAAGCTTCGAGATAGACGAGGTGTTTTTGAGTCCAGGAGTGGACAGATTTTTAGAAATTCTTCGCACATGCAACGTTCATGTTAAAGTCATGTATAGACCACATTCACTGAAAGGTAAGACGTTTTATAGACAATTTTTTTTTCACCGACACAAATGTAAATAATTTAGGCCGGGTCGAAAAGGGGTCAAGGTCAAGATTTTGCTTAGGTACATATTGTGAGGTTGATCATTTTGTAATAGTAGTATTCACACCAAAAATCAAGGCTGTGGGACCTTCGCTACCCCCCCCCCCCCCTACCGATACTCACTTTTTTCCATATGAATTTGTATGGGAAATCGGCCAAAAATCGGAAATCGTAAAAATCGACCCTAAATATTAATTTTTTTGCTTTCGGATGGCCAAAATCGGGTTCCCCGGCACGAATTACATCAGAATAGACCATTCACCAAATTTTTTTGAGATCGGAGGGTAAGGGGTAGGGTCTTAAATCCGGTGCTGACTCATAGCACCGGATATAAGGCCTAATATTACATTATTTTTGTTTTCTTTCTTTCCAGATTCCTATTTAGGTACCTAGAATGTTAAAAGTTTGTATTAAAATACGTTATTTAATTTTAAAATATCAGTAATAAATAAAATAGTTAAAATCTTAAATTAAATTATGGCTACTAGAAAAAGAAGCCACAATGCAACCTTCGGATATCCAGCAAAATTTTCATCTGCCATGACGCCATCAAAAGCTGATGTTGTAAGGCACTTCCATTTTATTGTTAGAGAGGAAGAATCTAAAGCACAGGATAAAATAAGTAAAAATGCCCCTGCGTGATTTCAAATAAAATCGCACCCAAAAGCCAGTGAGGGTGCGCGAAATTTTTAGTTTATGACAATTCTTCGAAATTTAGATGTAAAATTCAAGAAAGTTATTGAGCCGGTCATGAAAAACAACGCTTACTTCGCTAATCCTGAAAATATACTCGTGTCAATAGTTTCTGACGAACGATTACATATTAGAGAGCTAGCACTTCAAAAGATAATTCTTTCCAGAACTGGGTTTTCAGGAGCCAGAAATTTTGAGCTACCAAGATCTATAAATGTTTTAGCAAATGATTATATTGATTTGATTAATTGGAATGAGCAGATAATCACTCCTCACCTTTGCTAAGTAATTTTACCAATGAGCAGTTGCTTCAGATTAGAACTAAACCTCTAGAAATACTAGATTTTCCATGTCACAGCCAAAGCGTTGAACGGGGTGTGAACTTGGTAACTAAATCTAGCCAGGAAAGAATTGGTTATATTAATCGGCATAAATTTATTTTAAATACTTTAGTTTCTAGAAAAGAACTGCCTACTTTTGAGTGGAAAGGTCAGTGGAAGGAATAAAAAAAAACATTAGTTTTAGGTCAAAAATTTTATTGAATTTCTCTCTTAATTTCTAAATTTCTACCAATAATAGCTAAAAATTTATATATTAAATTTTTTTTTCATGCATTTTTGTATTTTTAAATTTTTTTTTCATTAAAAAATAAATATAAGTGTTTAATAAGCGAACTTTTGTAATAATAAAAAAATTTCGAAGTAAATCGCAAATTATCTCGAATTTTACGAATTTTCTGAAAAAACTGAAACCGGTAGCGGGGGGGTAGGAGTCCTCAGAATTCAAAAATATTTTACTAGGGTGTTACTATGATTGATTGAACCACCTCACACTATGTACGTAAGAAATCAAAAATTTCGAATTTCACCCGCGATAGGGTTTTAATCCAAACAGTCGAAATTCAAGTAACTCGCGTTTTTACATACAGAGTTATTTGATTTAGGTTAGGTTAACCTAACCTAACGAAATAATTCGAATGTTTGAATGTTTTAGAACTGTACGTCATATTTTATGTAGATTTTGTTTTTCATTATACATGAACCGAAATTGAGATTATTGATCCTTGGCTGTTGAGTTTATAGAGTTAAGTAATTCATTTACCAATAAAGAAACCGTAGTCTAACATATCTAATTGATTGATTAATTAATTATTGAAGCACATTCGATAAAAATACATTAATTATTTTGCCTTTATTGGTAAAATGCATTTCGATCACGAGGCATAATAATTTGTAATTAGAACAGAGTCCTGGGATAGTTAAAGGGGCCGGTGTTAACTGAAGGCGTCCACCTTCTTCACAATAGTTATTCTGGCTGCATAGACGAGTGAAAAGAGAGTAATAGGTGGTTTTGTATGCTAAATGAGTAGGTTTGCTTCGTATTTTATTTTCAGTCGAAATTTCCATAAATCTGTTCTTTTTTATTAGGCGGTTAACCCCTGTTTGTACAAATTAATGGTTAAGATTCTCGAGATAGTTTCCGTGGCTATGAATATTCTATATAGCAACTCTCTCTGCACGTCATTACTGTACATAAGAAATTTTGAAAGTTGCTATCTGTTCGAGCGTATGAACTATCATATACAGAAAAGATAATTTTTATGCCTTGAATTGTTAGGACGTAGTTCGAATAACAGTGGGATTTTCAACTTTTGGAATTAGTAAGTGGTGTGACGCGTAACACGATCCCAGTAGAAACCGTATGGACCAATATGGTTAACCTCTGAGTACCTTCGGAAGAAAGGTATCCAGTGGCACTCCTACTACTGTATGCCTCGATATTGTTGGAAGGCTTTAGAAAACAAATTATTGATCGTGGATGGATTTATTATTAATTTAATTTAAGATATAATAATAATACTCTAAAACCTCTCTCAATCCACTTTATTTTCGTGTTGGCACATTATCTTACAAAAAATTCAGACTCCATTTCTGTTTCTTTCCCACTTTAACAATTGTTTCAAACGCTTGTAAGCATTTCTCACTTTAAACATTCTTCATTTTTTTTTCTCTCCTGTAAAGTTGTAGTTTCGTTCTATCACCATCGATATATTATTCGAATTTTTGTTTTCTTTGCTAATTAATAGTTGTACATTTTTCAGTAGTTTTTCTTTAATTGCTTAAATATGTCAATCGTTACAATGTAAGTTTATCTGTGAATAATTGGGAATTTGTAAAAAGAGTTTGTATGTAATGTATATGACGAATAGTGTTCTAACAGTAGACGAACAAAATAAAATCAAATGATTTGAAGATAATCTACGAGTGAGAATGCAAGTTTCAAGCCAATTATGATAACTTTTTTATACAACAATAATAGTGATAAGTATTATACTCTCTAATGATAGGAAAGGAGAGTGCGCTGTGTTCAGTACGAGTATAATGGATGAAAATACTACTAAGGAGGCTTTTAATGAGTCACTTAAGCATTATATACTCTGTTTTTTCTGCCTTATCTGGGCTCAACTTTAGGGAGGCGTAGGGTCATGATGGTGTCCCTCCTGTTGTTCTCAAGAACTAGGGTTCTGTGCTGACACCCTACCTAGGCAAACCCTTTGATTTTTCTTTCATCTGGTACTTTTCCTTCATGCTGGAAGTTCGCTTTCATTCAGCCTGTTCCAAAGAAGGGTGGCCGCTCTCAACCCTCCAACTATCGTCCAATTGCTTTGATCTTGCCTTTCTAGAGTTTTTTAATCTATTCTCAATAGGAAGATTCTTAAACACCTCCTCTCAATTTTCTTTCAGATTATCAGTATGGGTTCCGCAAGGGACGCTCTACTGGCAATCCTTCGCACCTCTCTGACTCTTGGTCATCCTCTTTTCGGGATTTGTGTATTGCGTTAGACATATCAAAAGCTTTTGATAGAGTCTGGCACAAATCTTTAATCTCCGAACTGCCGTCGTTCGGTTTCTATCCTTCTATCTGTGCTTTCATCTTTAATTTCCTTTCTGGCCGATCTGAAGATGCGGTTGTAGATGGTCACTGTTCTTCTAAAGCTATTAATATTAGTGTTCCTGAGTGTTCTGTCTTGTCACCCACTCTTTTCCTTTTATTTATCAATGATCTATTAACTTGCACTTGCTGCCCTATCCATTGCTCTGCCGATGATTTCACTCTTCACTTTTCCACCCGCTTCATAAAGCGTCCCTCTCAACAGGACGGCTATGGTGCACCTAACCTCTGCTCTTTCTACTGTATCTGATTTGGGAAGAGAGAACCTTGTCTTTCAGTGCCTCAAAAACTCAGTTCCTCCATCTGTCTACTTGTCACAATCTTCCACAGACTATCCCTTTACCTTCAACAATACACAATTCAATCCTTACTTTTCTCTTAACAATCTTGTTTCCTTTTTACGTAATCTTTCCTGGAAGGATCACATATACTCTTTATGAAACAGGTTCTAAAAGGCTAGGTGTGCCTTTCCGGCTTCGCAGTTAATTCAGCCCCACTCAGTTGTCGTCTCTGTACACGGGTCTTGTCCGCCCCTGGATGGAGTACGCTTCTCATGTGTAGGGTGGCTCGACCCACACAGCTCTACTTCACCGAGTGGAACTAAATGCTTTTCATCATATCATATTTCTCCACCTCTTACCGATTGTCTTCAATCCCTCTCTCTTCACCGCTATGTTGCCTCACTCTTTACTATCGCTATTATAATGGACATGCTCTTCTGAACACTCTAACTGCATGCCTCCTCCCTTTAAGGAGAGCACGCAGTACCAGACTTTCTACGCATTCTCATTCCTTTTCTCTCCAACTCTAAAGCAAGGGTTAATCAGTATTTTCAATCTTTTATCTACTCAACCGGTCAACTCTGGAACAATCTTCCTCAATCCATCTTTCCCTCTGTCTTTGACCTCCAGTCTTTCAAATGCGGAGTGTCCAGGCATCTCGAAAACCTTGGACCTTGATTTTGGCTTTCTTCTTCCTCTGTAGGGGTGGGGGGCGTTTTTGCGGGCATTCGCGTTACATAACATCGTTCAGAGATTTACTGCCTTATAAATGTGTCAAAAATGGCCGATTAGGAGTAACATGATAGGCTATATAATTAACATATCTCATACATATAAATTAGAACAGTATTGATAGGTAAATATTTAAAAATAAATAAACCTTCCCCATGATGCTTCACTTCACCCACGCTGGTCAATTAAATTGCTAGTTTACGTGTCTAAATATGCATTCTATAAAATTTTGTGCGCGGACATTGTAGGTGGATGTCAACGTTTATCTTTTGACATAATTTAAAAATTTTGTCTCACACATGCAGACTTCACTTCTGAACACATTATCTCCATGTATTTGGTGTAGATGCATACTGTGTGTGTGTCCAGCCGATCATATTGCATCTTGCGTCACTTATTCATGCAATTTTAATGCATGTTTACGATGACTTTCCAACGTGTTTGTAAATAAAGAAAAACTGCTATAGGCCCATATTCACAGACTATATAAAATGTTTCAGGAATTTTACCTTAATTTGTACAACGTATCATTTGCTCTTTAAAATATTTTTAATCTCGTTTGATATTTCGCAGCTGCAGATCCATCCATATACCTCGATTACGACGATTATGGAGTCATGTATTCACCATCTGAGTTTGGACTATTTCAGTGGTAAAAAAAGAAAATTAAAAAAAAATATATACGTATATATATATATACATACATATACATATTGTAAATTGGTATTCAAAACTTCAAAAAGGATTCAAAATTCAAAAGGATTATATAGTTACTGCAACACACACACACACACACACACACACACACACACAAGGAAAAGAAGCATTAGATTTAGAATCCATTCTGTTTTCCACCAAAAAAGGTGTGATGTGTTTGTTTGTTTGTTTTAAATTATGTAGAGTTGGTTGGCAGCAGTGTGTAGGCAACAGTAAAACTTGACTTGATTACTTCGGGGAAGTTCCCCCAAGAGAAAATTGACAATTATTATTCATCGGCACTTCTGTCCGTTTCGCAGGACGCAGGAATAAAGATTAAACTTTTGTTAAGGGCATCCCTCGTTAAAGGTATCTTTATTTATAACTGAACGAGTGTCTGGGTTTATATAATGGAACCTATATGTTGTGATAAGTAAACTCAATTGGGGCACCATTACAGCATCATATTTAGTTATCGCTGCACCCTTTTCCGCAAAATTTCTTCTCTTTTACATTTTTGTACTTAACTGCAGAAATGCGAGTTTTCTATTTGAGATGATTCACTCAATGTGGATAAAAGACTGCAGCTTATATATTTTAATTCAGAACTGTTTAATTTTTTAACCGATCACTACTAGTAGGTTGGTTTTGTGCATAAGCAATTAATTTACTGTGAATGATCGTTCATCTGCCAGAAAAAAATTTCCCAGAATTTGGTTGTGTTGATGTGGGCTACATCGTGGCCGCGTCGCAGCACCGCTTCCCAGCACCGCTTGCCATTAGATGAGCGAAGTTGGGTCAGCAACGTTGGGTCTGTTTAGTAGTTGGATGGGTGATCGTCCCCCGCGTTCAGATTATGTAGCGACGAATTCCACGTAAAGCCGCGAGTCCCTTCTGTCACACTGTCACACGACCTTTGCCGTTACGAAGGAAGTTAAACAATAATAATTATTATTGTGTTGATGTTAAGGTGAATTGCAGTTTCGTGACTGCTTGAGAATAAACAGGAAACGGGGCTTCAAATGCGTATTACATATTGCCAACCACAATCGAACTCCGTTTCCAAAGATTGTGGAAATAACGACCCACTTTTCTAGAATGGTTCGGAGTTTTCATGGGGCTGCAGGGGTGAGATATTTTACTTACTAAGTCACTTGACGGTACTCTGCGTGATCTTTGGTTGATACCGAAACTTGCGTTGCGCTTTACATTTATTACAGGAAAATTTAAGTATTGACGTTAATAAATTCAAAGTCACTCGTATACGTAAATAATCAAGTATGTCAAATATGCTAATTATACTTTGCTCTGCCCTGAGAATAAGCATTAAATAAATTAAAAGACTTCAGGGACCATTACTTTAATGGATTTTACTTCGTTGAAAGGAAATTAAATTTCATAAATGATGTCCATTTGGCAAAGCCTCCCAAATGGGCATGGCAATATCAAACCTACATTTCTGCCATTCCACTTAATAAAAATAAGAGTAGCAGACCTTAAGGCATGTTGTTCGTCGATTTGAGGATTTTCTATAAGAATTGGACCTTTGCCCATTCTTACTATTTCAAACGGTTTTTTAAACGAAATTTACATCTAGAATTTTACTGATGTGTTTCCCTTTGTTACCAAAATGTCTCTAAAGTACTTGGAATTATAAATACTTTTCCTTCACATACCAAACTGAACACTTAAATTAACCTTTCTATAGTTTCTGGTCTTTACCGAGTAAAGTAAATAATTCAATAATGCACATTTGCGAAATGATGACGCAAATTAAAAATTGTTTTTGAGAGAGATGAGTAGTGATTACTTATTTATCTTTAGCTACGACAGATTACACTATATATTTTAAGTACTAGTGATGTAACGGCCTCTTAATTTTGGCTGGTCGCTGGACCCAGAAGAGTCTGGCTATGAAATTTCGAGTTCGGCCGCCTGACTTTAAAAGAGATTAAAAATATTAAAGCGAAATAATTGAAGAATAATCCGTGATTGGAGAATTTTGAAGACAAAATCTGTACCAGTCGAAATGCAAGGTTATTACGTAGCCTACATGTATAATCCTCTGTGAAACAGAGTTTAAGTGTTATATAAAGGACACCAAACAGCAACAGACCGGCTGGTCCCTACGAGGCTCTCTGTTTTAGGAAGGAAGGTTGAAAGGAGGAGGAAAATTTAAAGGGGGAAGAAAATTTAAAGACAAATAAAAGCTTCAAAGCAAAGCAGAGAAAAGGGGTTGAGAGGCAGGAAATAATTTAAAGATGAAGTGAAACTTTTAAAGTACAGAGGAAGGAATCCAAGTGAAAATTCTACACTACAGTATTTCTATGCTCTAAAATATGCTTCCAATTGGGGGTTTAAAGCAAGATAAGAATCTAGTTTCTTTTTAAAGGATTCGATCGAATTACTTTGAACTACGCTGGCTGGCAATTCATTCTACAAATTAACTATACGATTGAAGAAAAAATGTTTAGCTTCATTAGAATTAAAATGTTTACTCACTAATTTGGAACCATTACCGCGAGTTCTGTCTGCATTCCTGAAGATGAAATATTTTTGGCGTCGACATTATCAAAACCTTTAATCATCATAAAAACACGGATTAAATCTCCTCGAATTCGCCTTTTTACAAGCGAAAATAAATTTTTAAGTCTAGGAATCACCTTAGTAGCCCATCGCTGCACTCTTTCCATTCTGTCTATGTCCTGTCGTAAATATGAAGATCAGAATTGGACGCAGTATTCCAGGTGGGGTCGTACTAAGGAATTATGTAATGTTAGCATTGTTTTCTCCGACTTAAGCTCAAACGATCCTAAGATTCTATTTGCTTTTCTGACAGTTTCGTTACATTGCTCGTTCGGTTTAAGAGTATTTGCAACAATAATACCTTAACTTTCTCTTCCGTAACACTAGTTAGTGTCTTGTCGCGCATAAAATACTCTTCTTTAACATTGTTTATACCGATATGCAACGTTTTACATTTATTTATATTAAAGTTCATTTGCCAAATTTCGGACCACTAGTAATTTATTAGGGTCTTGAATCTGCAAACGTTCTGCCACTGATTTTGTTCGCCCCTAGTTTGGTATCCTTCGCAAATTTTGAAATTGTACTTTTAATTCCCAAGTCGATGTCATTGATATAAATAATAAAAAGAACTGGTCTCAGAACTGGTCCTTGAGACACAATAGTTACATTTTTACGGTTAGATGCTTTGCCATTAATGACCACTCTTTGTTTACGTCCACTAAGCCAATTTTCGATCCATTTGAGAACATTACCATCAATTCCGTGAGAATGAAGTTTAGCTAATAATCTCCTATGTGGCACTTTATCAAACGCTTTTCAGAAATCGAAATATATAATATGATCTACTGTTTTACTCTCGTCATATATTTACAATATTATTAAAGAAATCGAGCAAATTAGTGAGATGATGATTATGTCGAAAGCTGTGTTGAGAATTTCTAAGTTATTAATTTCTAAGTGATTAACTATTTTGTCCCGAACGATCATCTCCATGAGCTTACCAACTACTGAAGTCAGGCTGATGGGACGATAATTTCCCGGAAGTGATTTGTCCCCTTTTTTAAATATTGGTGTAATGTTTTCACGTTTCCTATCGACCGGGACTTCTCCAGACTGTAACAATTTATTATATATACACTACCAGTCAAGAGTTTAAGTACACCCTGAAATATTCATAAATTTAAAATTTTGTTTAAAGTTTTTTACTTAACTAAGTTATCATGACACAAATTCATAAGTACAAACATGGGAACTTAAATAACAACAAATCAGGACAATTTACTAAAAGCAAAGTCAATTTTAAATTCATCAAAATAGCCTCCTGTAGCAGCAATTACAGCAGAACAAATTCGGTGAAAGCTGCTGCCAGCACTCTTGTAATACAAGAGTTCCCAGAGCTTCTGAGCACTGGATGGCTGCTTGGCTATCACTCGTCGATCCAGTTCATCCCACACTAGCTCGATGGGGTTCAGATCCGAGGACTGTGTTGGCCATTCCATAACTGTGAGCTGACGTTGCCGTTCTTTCTGCTTCAGGTAATTTTGACACAGCTTGGAAGTGTGTGTAGGATCGTTGTCTTACTGCATTATGAACTGTTGGCCAACTAGTCGCAGTCCAGATGGATGGCGCTCTTGAATGCTGTGATAGCCACGTTGGTTTGAGTATTCCAGTGACTTTGTGGAGATCTCCAACTTGCTCCCCTGCAAAACATCCCCAAACCATCACACTTTGTTCACCGCGCTTCACTGTTGGCACAACAACAATGCTGTGTCGTTCTTTCACCCGCTCTGCGCCGCACAAATACTCTGCGTTTGGATCCAAAAACTTCGAACTTTGATTCGTCAGTCCAAAGGACAAATTTCCACGGCTCAACAGTCCATTTTTGGTGTTTTTTAGCCAGGCTAGCTTTTTCGTTTTGTTCTGGAGTCTCGGCATTGTTTTTTTTTGCTGCAGTTCGTCCCTTTAATCCTGCCTCTCTCGGTTTTCTCTGAACAATTGATGTTGAAACTGTTGTACTTCCGGAGTTGTTCAGCTGGGCTTTGATTTCAGGTGCTGTGAGACGTCTGTTGCGCAGACTGATGACTCGGATATACTTGTCCTCTGAGTCTGTTGTGGTTCTTGGTCGCCCTGACCTTTTTCTGTCCTTATTTTGACTAGTTTCTTCGTACCGTTTAATGGCACAAGCAACCACATTCACGAAACTTTTAATTTTTTTGCAATTTGCCCCAGTGATTGGCCTTCATTTCTCAGTTACAATCGACTGTCTTTTTTCTGTTGTTAACTGAGCTTTGGCACCCATTTTTGCTTTTGAAACACAGAAATATACCTTAAACTACACAGTTAGCTCTTCTGCAAGGATTTTATATGTAAAGACCTGCAGCGCATGTTGATAACTTACTTCGTAGCCCCCGGGTTCTCTTATGCGAACCCGGCGGGACTCAGGTATCCCGCTACCACCGTGGGACGGGTCCATAGGTCTCGTAGAGAGGTAATGTTGGAGTTGTCTTTGTTGAGAGAGAGTGTGGCAGTGTAAGAGTAGGTGTTCTGTGTCCTCAGGGTGGAGGTAGCATTTTTGACAGGTGGAGGTGTCAGCTAGGTGGAGTCTGTGTCTGTATTGTTGGAGGGAGGGGTGGTGGCCTGAACGGAGCCTGGCCAGAGTAACTCTTGTTTTCCTTGGGAGGGTTTGTTCGCTCTGATGGACTACAGGGGGAGTATCGTGAAGGACAGTGTTGTGTGGTGGTGGTCGAGTAGGTATTTCCGGGTAAATTCTGTGTGGAGATGTTTAATGGGGTTGATGTTTAGGGGAGGAGGGGGGATATTGTTCAGTAGCTGCGAATAGTGAGCAGCAGGAGTACGTTTTTTGTTGCGGGGTGGGGGATTGTGTAATGTGAGATGGTGACAGGGGTGGTCTGGGGCCAGTGCTCTGGAGAAGAATTGAGTCCCTGTCATGTTCATGTGGTGTTCGATGGGGAGTATTTTCGTATCTGCATGTAGATGTGGGATGGGTGTGGTTCGGAGGCAGCCAGTAATGCTTCTGAGACCTCTGTTTTGTGTGGTCTGTATCTTTTTCTGGTTTGTGTGGGAGATGGACGGGGACCAGGCGGGGGCAGCGTAAGTTAGGGTAGTACGTAAAAACTGTTTGTATAGGATACTAAGGGATTCCTTCTGCTGACCGAATGTTGTGGAGGTGAGTGTTCTGAGAGCGTTGAGTTTTTTTGTTGCTTTGGAGCAAATGTTTGATATGTGAGGGGAAAAGGACGTGTGTGTGTCTAGGGTGAGGCCGAGGATTGTTGGGGTTTTGTTTAGAGGTAGGGGATGTCCCATGAGGGTGACTCTCGGGTGTGCTTGGGATTCGTGGCGGTCTGAGGTTAGGAGGGTGATGGAGGATTTTTGAGGGGATGCTGACATCCTATTATTAGTCAGCCAGAGTTCCAGATTGGTAATGTACTGCTGGATCAGGCGTGTGGCGGTGTTACGGTTATGGTGGTGTGCTGTTATGGTCAGGTCATCTGCATAGGAGGAAACGTGGACATGGGGGGAGAGAGGTTGTTGGAGGTCGTGCATGAAAAGGTTGAAGAGGATTGGAGAGAGTATGGAGCCCTGTGGGACGCCATTGTATAGTCTGTAGGTTTTGGATGAGTGTTGTTTGTGTATGACTTTGCCAAGTCGGCCTGCAATGAGATTAGTAAGCCATTTCTTGTCATTGGTGGGGATGTCGAGATCAATAATCTTTTGTGCAAGAATGTGGCGTGGGACAGTGTCGAAAGCTTTGTTGATGTCGATGGCAACAAGGACTGCGGGCAGGGGGGGATTGTTGGTTGAAGCCATCTAAGATGTGTTGGGTTAGGTTTGTAAGAACACATGTATTAACATACTCCTGAAGAAACACTACCGCAGTAAAGACTTTTAAACTGTTTTTGGACCTTTGTGCAGAGCTAATGGCATTAATTTTAGGTTGCATGCTAGACGTAAATTAACACATTTTGAAGAAGCTTCTGTGTTAAACACACTGCATAGGGGAGATGCACTGAAGCATACAATATGAAAGCCAGGTAAGCAAATTCATCTCTAGTACCTGTTAATTTTACATTTGAAGTTTGTCATGAGTTAAGCAGCAAAACATTGGAAATTAGTTAGGTGTACTTAAACTTTTGACTGGTAGTATATATATATATATATATATATTAGGGTGTCCCAGCCTCACATGTGAAAATAAAAATTTGCAAGAGTCAAATCGCA
Source organism: Bathynomus jamesi (assembly GCA_023014485.1). Lineage (NCBI taxonomy): Eukaryota > Metazoa > Arthropoda > Malacostraca > Isopoda > Cirolanidae > Bathynomus > Bathynomus jamesi. Next base: position 37,138 of record JAJOZX010003534.1, on the reverse strand, counting down.
CACCCCTTTAATTAATTACACTTGAAGAAAGGAAAAAATGGGCAAAATTTCATTGGCCTATTAGGAGGGGAAGGGTCCCCTCATTGACCTTGTTTATTCGACCCTATATGAACAAACGTAAATGCTCAGCATTAATCATTCTAGAATGGAAGAATGAAATGTAAATTCTTTCTAATGACTAAATTAAAGGAAATGGAAATTCTTCTAATGGCACATTTCATTTCGGGGGACAGAGGATATTTTTGTCTGCTGAGGGGAACTGCCGGCGGTGGTATTCGACGATTTGGTACATGAGCTGCCATTTCTCCTCGTTTTTTGTCAGGCCCTCGTTGAAATCTTCCGCCAGTTTCACCGCCCATTCTGCCGCGTTGTTCACAGACTTCAACGATGGTGCACATCCTTCAAGATCTTTGGGGGTTTTTGGAACCGGCAACTTCAGGCAATGAAAAAGGTTTTGAGTCCTTTTCGTGACCAAGGTGCTCAAATCCGACCGTCTCACGGTCAAGACCCTCTTTCCCTCCAGCCGACGCAGATCTTTGGGTTTTTGGTCTTCTTGTGCAGGTTTTGGAGCATGGCCGTCTTCTCTGCATCGGTGGTTTTGGAGGAGAACATAGCGAGTCCAGCTAAATCTTCGCTTAGGTACCAGAGGTGGCCCCAGAATTTCGTCAATGCGGCAGTACCTACATCATGATCCACCGCCTTGTACCACTCTAGGTCCTCCAACAGCTCCAGGTCATTGACGGGCGCGTCCACCGTCAATGGAGCCTCGAACCACCTCTGGAGGTAGATGGTGATGGCAAAGACGTTTATCCTGCATAGTGACCAGACCTCATGAGTGGTCAGGTGGAATTTGCCTCGGAAGATGAACATCTTAAGACAGTAAATGCCTTTGGACATCCACCTGGCCCGGTGGTATGCTCCAGGACGATTGTACCGGAGATCTCGTTTGCCATGACCATCGAGGAAGACCAGAGCGAGGATCAGGAACTCCCGGTAATCGTCTCTTGGGTGGCCAACTTCAAGCTGTTCTTCAATGAAGTGGACAATCTGCTCTTTTTTCAATGCCACCCATTCCGAAAGGATGTCGCTTGGGCCATCGCCGTTGAACGGAGAAGCCTGCTTCTGGTCGATGAACTCCCATTGGGATTTGAAGCGAGCGAACAGCGCAATTTCGGGGCCAGAAGACCTGAAGAACAGGTCAAAGACAGGTGATTACCAATTCCATCATGTGGTGTCTGCAAGCCAGGAAAAGAACGCGGCGGTCCATTTGGTCCTGGATAATCGTACAAGCGCCGCTGTGAATACCGGTATTCGCCGCTGTTGTGTCGAAGCAGAGACTGGCAATCCATGGTTGAACTTGTGGCCAATCATCCAACACCTTCAGAACAGCTCCAGCCATCTGCTGTCCCATGCTGTCAGGGATTTTTTGGATCGCCAACAACTTCTCAAGATTCTTCCCGCTGACCAGCACTGGTATGCGATCCGATTTCCCTCCATCCAAATCAGGGAGGAGTTTGCCATCAAAGTGGACGACATGCGGCGTATCAGGATTGAACTCGGTCTTGATTCCGGCTGCCAAGTTCTTCCTGGACTTCTGCCATGAATGGTGAAGACTTGATTTGGACAAGGTGACCAGGATAACTCAACTCCCGTGCAGCGAGTGCTGAGCCACAATGTGCATCGCTTGGCGTACTGAGGTTCCAGTTCGATCCAGGGCTGCGGAAAAATTGGGATATTTGGATGATCCTCCTTGCCGACACTTGGCCGTCCTTGGGAGCGGATCGAGGAGTCGAAGGACCAGGAGAGGAATATTGGACATCATCATTGGATGCTTCGCCATGGACTCCAAAGAAGAAGAAGACCCACTTTTCACCGTTCCTTTTGCTTGCAGTGAGTCCATCTCTTCGCGGCTTTTCTTCTTCTCTTCTCTTCAGCTGCTCGGCGTTTCTCCCACTCCGCTGCCCTGCGAGCAAACTCCAGGCCTCTCCTCCGATGTACATCTTCCACACGGTTCGCTGGTCATTCAGAAAGTCTTGATCTTCGGGGACTTTGATGAGTTTCATGGCGTTGGCATGAGCTGTTTCGAACAGTGTATTCAGGTGGCTTGGAATCCCTTTTCCCACTCCAGTTGCTTCTCTCCCCCACAGTTTCAGTTTCTGGCAACCTTCTCGTAGTCCGTGGAGAGGGCCTTGATCCTCTCGACGCCTTGGGCTTGTGGAGGTCGGAATAGATGCCCGAGCCCACACCACCATAACTTCTTCAGCTACCACATTGGCAGCTTCCGCCGTGGACGTTTTTTTTCTTCTGATGAAGAACAACAGACGTCGAAGAACATCTCCCACTGTCGGGAGCTGACACAGCATTTCCAGGGGTTCATTTCGCAACACCCCCACCAACCACACAGTCTCTGCTTTCTTGTATCCATAACCTGAAAAGAAATATGCTACAATTAGTATAAGGTAGAGAGTAGCCATTCAGCAATAGTAACACATGGTTTGAGGGGACCCTTAAAATTAAAGAACACGAATGAAATTCATCTTGCTGGCATGTTTTCACGAGTGGAAGAAATTAGGGGGGTGTGCATGACAAACTTCAGGAACAAAAAAAATTGGGACACTCTAATATATATATATATATACAGGCTGGGTAAAAAAAAGTGACCCCTGAGAGGTAAATTGTCATATTAAAAAAAAGTAAGGGGACTAGAGCTTCCAAACTTTATAGATGCTTACCTTAGCCTGTTTTTCGTCTTAATTGAGAAGTTGCTAGATGTGTCCCCCTTCCTGCTCAACGCAGGCCTCCAAACGTGGACGCCACTGATCAATACACCTGGTTTATATATCGTTGAGACACCTTCTCCCAGCCGAGCAGAATTCTTTCGCGTAGTTCATCTATGTCTCTTATATTGGTACCAGGGATGTAAACTTTGGACTTCAGGGCTTCCCAAACACCATAATCTAGTGGTGAAAGATCGGGGCTACTAGCCGGCCACATATTGGATTCGATAAAATCCGGTGTTTCGTTCTCGAGGAATGTGGCAGTTTGTCGTGCTCTGGGAGCAGGGGCTCCATCTTGTTGGAAAGTATATCTTTCTCACTATCTAACTGATATTCGACGAGTTAAAGGCTCTTCAGTTTCTGGAACAGATGAAAATTATAGAACTAGATCAGAAGAATAGTGGGGATGGGCTAAACTTTCCATTTCCCAGACGTCAAAAGTCCTCGAACGTTGTGCTTCATGTGTGGCGCCACATTGTCGGGGAAGTAAAATTGTGTTGTAAGAACACTTTTCTTTTAGCAAAATCTTGCGTTAGGATGGGGTTGAACTGTTGAATGAACTACGCCAGATTCCTGTGATGCCTACTCCACCGTCATAGTATGTCTGTCTTGTAGCCCATCGACCCGTCTACCTGTTGATGGTCTTCCAAATCAAGGTTTGCATGGATGTTTGATTGCCCTCTATGAGAGTAGCTACACATCGCTATAGTGTTCGAAGACTAGGGTAAGCATTGGGAAGAGTTCCTAATTCTCCATGGATTTCATAAGAGTTTTTCCTTTGTTTAGTCAGATTTGTCAGTTCGGAATTCTTCACGAGTGAATCTTTTATCAATATCTGTGAGACGTAACTTAATAAAACAGCTTATCTCCACAGAAAAATAACATTATTTAGTTTTCAACTTATACCAATGGTACTTTAATGTTTTCTTTACTACACAACCATTAAGTATTGCTCCTGCCTAAAGATCTGATTTATAAAGAGGGTGAAGAGAGTTTTGGGATGACCCTCATTGACCCTGATGCAGTAGTAGATCAACTTCGGTTTTGCCCCATGTGCATAACTTGAGGTACTCTACATATTGAATAAATGTAGTGAAAGGATATTTAGTCAGCTATATATAATATATATATATATATATAATATATATATAATATATATACATACACGGTGAACCAAAAGTAGGTGGACAGTAGGTAATACGGTTTGTGTTATATTATATTATAACTATGTGTTCATTATAACTATGGTGTTTGTGTTATATTATATTAAATATTATAACTAAATTTATTTAAATTTTATTTTGTATACTATACAAAAAAATTAAATATGTATTCTCAAAATAAACGTTATCATTTACTGTCCACCTACATTTGGTTCACCTATATATATATATATATCTTTCAACTTTTCAAATGTTCCGCGCGATGATTCCTCATTTCACGAAGGTCAAGCTTGTCGCCCCCTCCTCTCGAGTTGGCTTGGTGAAGTAGTGAGTTGGTTTCTTGTACTCTCCACCTCACATAGCCAGTAGGCCGGGTCGAAAAGGGGTCAAGGTCAAGATTTTGCTTAGGTACATATTGTGAGGTTGATCATTTTGTAATAGTAGTATCCACACCAAAAATCAAGGCTGTGGGACCTTCGCTACCCCCCCTACCAATACTCACTTTTTTCCATATGAATTTGTATGGGAAATAGGCCAAAAATCGAAAATCGTAAAAATCGACCCTAAATATTAATTTTTTTGCTTTCGGATGGCCAAAATCGGGTTCCCCGGCCCGGCACGAATTACATCAGAATAGACCATTCACGAACTTCTTTTTGAGATCGGGGGGTAGGGGGTAGGGTCTTAAATCCGGTGCTGACTCATAGCACCAGATATAAGACCTAATATTACATTATTTTTGTTTTTTCTTTCCAGATTCCTATTTAGGTAACTAGAATGTTAAAAGTTTGTATTAAAATACGTTATTTAATTTTAAAATATCAGTAATAAATAAAATATAATTCAAATCTTATTAAATTATGGCTACTAGAAAAAGAAGCCACAATGCAGCCTTCGGATATCCAGCAAAATTTTCATCTGCCATGACGCCATCAAAAGCTGATGTTGTAAGGCACTTCCATTTTATTGTTAGAGAGGAAGAATCTAAAGCACAGGGTAAAATAAGTAAAAATGCCCCTGCGTGGTTTCAAATAAAATCACACCCAAAAGCCACTGAGGGTGCGCGAAATTTTTGGTTTATGACAATTCTTCTTCGAAATTTAGATCTAAAATTCGAGAAAATTATTGAGCCGGTCATGAAAAACAACGCTTACTTCGCTAATCCTGAAAATATACTCGTGTCAATGGTTTCTGACGAACGATTACATATTAGAGAGCTAGCAATTCAAAAGATAATTCTTTCCAGAACTGGGTTTTCAGAAGCCAGAAATTGAGCTACCAAGATCTATAAATTTTCCAGCAAATGATTATATTGATTTGATTAATTAGAATGAGCAGATAATCACTCCTCCACCTTTGCTAAGTAATTTTACCAATGAGCAATTGCTTCACATTAGAACTAAACCTCTAGAAATACTAGATTTTCCATGTCGCAGCCAAAGCGTTGAACGGGGTGTGAACTTAGTAACTAAATCTAGCCAGGAAAGAATTGGTTATATTAATCGGCATAAATTTATTTTAAGTACTTTAGTGTCTAGAAAAGAACTGCCTACTTTTGAGTGGAAAGGTCAATGGAAGGAATAAAAAAAAACAGTAGTTTTAGGTAAAAAAATTTATTGAATTTGTCTCTTAATTTCTAAATTTCTACCAATAACAGCTAAAAATTTATGTATTAATTTTTTTTTTCCATGCATTTTTGTATTTTTTAAATTTTTTTTCATTAAAAAATAAATATAAGTGTTTAATAAGCGAACTTTTGTAATAATAAAAAAATTTCGAAGTAAATCGCAAATTATCTCGAATTTTACAAATTTTCTGAAAAAACTGAAACTGGTCGGGGTGGGGTAGGGGTCCTCAGAATTCAAAAATATTTTACCAGGGTGTTACTATGATTGATTGAACCACCTCACACTATGTACGTAAGAAATAAAAAATTTTGACCCGGCCTAATAGCCAGGTACGCCCGGCTCATCGGGGATTGTTCTGAGCCAGGAGTCTAATCTTTTTTTGAAGATGTCCACTGCAACCCCACTCGTGTTTTTTAGGTCTCTGGGCAGCTGATTAAACAGTTTTGGTCCTCTCACACCAAAACTATTTTCTTTCAAGGTTAAGGATGTTCCCTGTCTAGCCTTTAATTTGGGAAAACGACAGTCTTCCTTTTTTACTTTCCACTGTTATTTGGGGGGTTACATGGTTCAGAGTTAAGATTAGGGACTAGTTTCTCCATTATTTTCCAAGTGTAAATAATGGTGTATCTCTCTCCTCCTCCTTTCCAGTGAATATAGGTTTAATTCGCGTAACCTTTCCCAGTAGTATAGTTCTTTGCACCCCTTGATCTTGGCTGTGAAGCTTCTCTGAATCCCTTCTAGTTGTCTAGTCTTCTTTTTTATATGGGGATGTTAGGACCGAGCAGTATTTTCCAATTTGGGTATGATCAGTGTTTTCAGTAGAGGAATCATTATATTCCTATCCCTTCGTTTAAAGGTTCTCAGTATCTGCCCAGTTACTCTCTGCTCTGTTTACTGCTATCTTATTTTGTGTTTCAAATTTCGCATCAACATTCATTACAACCCCTAAGTCTTTTGCTTTAGAAATTCTCTTAATTTCCTGTTCATTTGGGGTATAATATTCCATGGATTTTAGGTCCTCTCTTTTTCCGTACGGTAACAGCCGAAATTTCTCTGTGTTCAACTTCATATTGTTGTCTTCCCTCTACTTGTAGATTGTGTTCATGTCTGTAGAGATTCTATATCTTCTGGGTTTCTTATTTTTTTACTGATCTTTGTGTCATCGGCAAAGGATGTTACTGTGCTCTCTCTCGTAACGTCCTCATCTTTGTCAGTTAGCATAATTATGAAGAGTAGTGGAGCTGATACTGTTCCTTGTGGTACTGAGCTGAGGACCTCTGATTCTGATGAAGATACTCCTTGTACTGTAACGACTTGCCGCCGCTCACTAAGGAAATTATATATCCATTTCCCTACTTTTCCTGTTATTCCCATATACTTCAGTTTATGTATTATGATTACATGGTCATACTTGTCGAACGCTTTGGCAGTCTGTGTATATTACATCATAGTTTTCATTACTTTCCAGTGCATCAATAATGTTGTAGTGTTCCATTAGTTGTGATAGGCATGATCTGCCCGACCGAAACCCATGTTAGTTATCATTTAATTTTTTCTTGAGTTTCCAAAAAGTCATAGATTTTCTGTCTAACTATTCTTTCAAATATTTTAGTGAGATGAGATGTAAGCGACACACTGGCCTATAGTTTTTGGCTTCGGATCGATCTCCTCATATATATACATTGGGACTATGTTAGCGCTCTTCAGGATGCCTGGTATTTCTCCCGTGTTTAGTGATCATCTCCATATCCAATATTGGGGCTCAGAGATTGCATTCTTGCAGTTTCCGATCAGTGTGGCATTCCATTTGTCCCCTCCTGCCGCTGAGTGTGCTTTTAGTTTCCCTATAGCTTGTGTAATATTTGTCGTAAAATCGAAGTCCGTTATATGTAGTTCTTCTTCAAAGAACGCGTTTCTATCGCATATCAGTTTGTCGGTTTTTGGGATACTGAAAGATGATTCGTACTGAGCTCTTAATATTTTAGATACTTTTGTTAGATCATCGGATAAAGCATTGTCTTCGTTTTTCAAAGGTCCAATAGTCGCATGGTTTTTCGATTTCCTTTTTGCAAAATTATAGAAGTACTTTGAGTTAACCTTTATCGCCTTTATAGCGTCGCTTCTTCTTTTTCTGTATGTTTCTCAATTAGTTCCTGTATGACGCAATCGGTACTCTGCAGTTTATCATTTAATATTTTCCTGATGTTATCCTTACAGTTACTTAATTTTGCAGTCACTCTTTTTCTCTTTCGGAACAGTGACCTCTTTTGTCTCTCGAACCTGCTTTTCTTTCCCCTTTGTTGTATTTTTGGGACATGTCTTTCCACAATTTCCAATTTCCAGCGTCTTCTCCTCTAAGGTCATTAGCATCTCTTCCGTTGTCTTTGCCTCGAAGATGGATTTCCAATCTATTACTTCCATGCTGGATGCCACATCTTCCCAGTTTTTATAGCTTGGGAGTGAAAATTAAAAATTTCGAATTTGCTTTTATATTGGTTGTTATTTCAATGATGTTGTGATCCGATATTATAGTAGTGGATATTTCTTCCTTATTAATTAGGTTGCTGTTGTTTGTGAACACCAAATCTAGGCAGTTGTTTTTTCTTGTGTTTTTTGTTATTTTTTGTTAACATAAATTTATCAGCCAGAGCAAGAAGCATTTTTACCTGCTCCTGGTCTTCCCGTGTTCCCCCCTTGTCCTGATGTACGCATATTTTTTCCTATCCTTTTATATTTCATGAATGGAAAATTAAAATTACCACAAAAGTACTTGGGGTTGGAGAGTATAGATCTTTTGCCTAGTTTCTTACCTCTTTAATGGAATCAGAGAATTTTGAGGTTGGCGTGTTCGGGGGTCTGTACATTAAAATTAGTACCATATTTAATTTTTCAACTTGCTGCTACACATTCTACGTAGCTGTTTGAGGTACTTAGTCATTTCTGCCATATGACTTTCGCGTGTGTAACTAGCACATCCTCCTTTACGTCTCACTGTTCTGTTGGTTCAGAGGATGTTATAGTTGTCAATTTGTATTTCTTTTTTCTCAATACAGAGCTCGCAGTTTTCACAGTTCGCCTGGCCGTCCTTTAGATGAGTTTCCGTTAGGCGTGCAAAGTCTGCTCCGGTTTCTTGCACGAGTCCTTTCAGGTATAAAACTTTGTCCGGGGAATGATTTGATTTAAGGCCTTGAATGTTGGCTAGGATTATTTTATTTTTTTCTCTATCATTTTCACATACATTCGATTCGTTTTCCAATAGTGGTGCCGGTTTCGTTGTCTTGTGGTCCTCCGAGATTTGCCTCTCTTTATCTTTGTCGCACCTGTTGTCCCGATAACGCATGCAGTCTTTGTGCGTGCCTTCTGTCCGGCTCTCGGATTCCTATATTTGTCAGCTGACTTTGTATTTGCTGGATGGTATTTAGCAGCCGAGTTGTGTTTGCTACGTTTAAAAAATTGGTAGCCCTCTTTGATGTTCGTTTTTCCTGTTCACCTGTTGCGTTCCTTTGAGGGTGGTGGTAACGGCATTTTTGTCCGTATTTGCACCTCCCATATCTTGCATAGGTGTTGCAGACAGTAATATGGTGGAACTCGCACTTTTCTTCAAATTTGCAATATCCTCTTGTGTAATGTGTGCATAGATGCATTGCCCATCCCCATATCTGCAGTACCCTTTTGCGTAGTATTTACAAACGGTATTCTCTACGCTTCTTCTTCTTATCTGGTTCTCTTTTATGTTCTTAATTTTGATGATATCATTATTTTTCTTTGGCTGTCTATTTCCTTCGTTTTTATTTTTTTTATCTTTTTATCATTTTGTTCGTTGGGCAGTTTTACTACCTCGCAACTTTTGTGTCTCTCTTTTCTTTCATCTATGTCTTCATTCTGTATTATATTGTTATTTATTATTGTTATTCGTTATTTTGTCTTCTCTCTCATTCACCAGAGTTTTCATTGGGACATTTCCAGACTCTTGTTTCCCCCATTTTTCCTTCCTTTTCCGTAACAATCGAATTAGCTTTCCCCATTTCTTTAAATACCACAAAGGAGTTTACAGTCTGTGTACATGCGTCACACAGAAATTTGACTCCTGCGATCTGTTTCGCGTTCGAGACGAGGGCTATTTTCCTAACATCCCAATTCATGCAAATAAAGTCGTGCAGTTTTTGACAGAAATCGCATCTTATTGCTGCCTTTTCAGTTGTTTCCAGATTACACAAATTGCAGATTAAGCGAGAATTTGGACTCATGGTCATGCAGACATTAATTATCGTAAAAAGAAATACACGCAGAAATATATGTTCCTTGAAAATGCACAAATTAAAATTAATTTAGAAATCTTATACAATACTATCACGAGCAATAGTTTTTTCTTTTAAGTAAGCAACCCATCCAAAAGTGTGCTTTAATTTTTATTTTTATACTTTTATGCAGAAAACGTAATGTATTATCTACAGTTTCATTGATCATTGTTTGCAATAAAAACATATTTTAGTGTTATTTTATTCTTCACGTAATATATCGTATGACATGATGACAGTGACACAAAAGAGACTGGACCTGCGTATTATTTGGTTTTCTATTTTGCAAAGTATAAAATTAAATAGAATGGTGAGAGACAGGATATTGCTGAAGTAAAATCTACCTTTTTTAAAATAGGTTTTCTGAAGTTTATATCGACTTTGTTTACAAAAACAAGAAATACCACAGGCACTCAAGTACTAATAAATACTTACTTAATCCAGTAGAGATATCCGACGCATCACTATATCATAAGGGCAACAAGAGTTTTATATTCGGTTTAAAACTCGGTTTATTTGGTGTCTTGCGTTCTCGTGAAGTTCAGATATGCAATATGAAAGGCCTTTTTTTTATACTCATATTTACGATTATTGTTAACTTCCAATAATTTGTATTGAATTATTTATAAAAATTTCGAAGTGTTTTACGTGGTTTCGAATAAATTTACTGGTAAAAAGGTTCTCATTGTTTAAAGTACAAATATAAGATGAATTCTATTACAAATAAAGTTTTGTAAGCCATTTTTTTCTTTTAATTTCCTTTGTTTTGAAAATTTGAAACTATCAATGGTTACCATACGGTGCTAATAAATTGGTTAAAACTAGACAGTTGCTGTGATTATTTGTCGCTTAGAAGTTGTTGTTGTTTAGCCGATCAGCCCACCCTGATCGAGCAAATCGATGGCACGCAGGTAACCGATCGCCCTCTCCGGAGTGGACCAGAGGTTCAGCGCACTAGTGATGTGTTAGAGTGGTACAGTCTGTCATAATGTGTTGAACTGTTTGTAGTGTGTCCTGGCCAGTGGTGGGCACCGTCAACCAAAAAGTTAACCGATAACGATAATCCGTTAACCCCAATTTTTAACTCCGATAACGATAATCCGATAATTTTACTACAAGTTAACGATAATCCGTTAACGATAACTATTTCTTTACTAACATTTAAAAAAATCGAGGAAAAAAGCTTTAAAACCCATAGAAAATGTTTATTTATGCAAAATCCAACAATAAATAGGTATTTAACTTTTTATCAAGTTTTGCAACTTTTTTGCTTAACTTTTTTTTTATTTTTAATAAAAAATGTACTGATTACATGTTTTGAAACCCTTGTAACCATTAACCATTAACTAAATTTTAATTTACCAGAGAATTATTATGGCGGGAACTGAAGTTATGGCGGTTTGAATTCATTCGCGGAGCGGTGATCTTCCGTGAATGACTCCTCGCAGTTAACGTGTTAACGGACTTTAACAGACTAAATATCGAGTTATCGGAAGTTAACTGGTACGATAACGATAAATGGAAATTAACTTCCGTTAATAGTCCGTTAAAAAAAGTTAACTTCGTTAATTAACTGTTATCGGATTAACGCTTTAGTGCCCAACACTGGTCCTGGCACAGGTGGCAGGTGTCGTCTGTGGAGTTGTCTAGTCTGTTTATATGTCTGTAAGTTGGGGTGATGTCCACATCGGAATCGTACTAAGTTAACTTGATCCGATCTGCTCAAGCTGATCTCTGACCTGTTAATGGGTGGCGGCTTCGCACCTAGGACCGCATTCGGACCGAGTCATGTGTGTGTGGGGCGTTGTATGGAATGGAGTATTTGGTTATAATGTGTGTCTGATGTTAGCTTAATGGTGCGAGGTGTCGGTTAGGGTGTACCATTTTGGGGTCATTTTCAAAAAGTCAAGGTCCAGGAGTCTCATGTTGTGCCAAATGATGTCCTAAACACGAATTTAACAAGCATTTTCTAATCCAACAAATTTTGAATCCCCCCCCCCCCCTTGAAACTTTGCCCATCCCCTTTTCCTAAAAAACCCATATATCTAAAAAACTATCAACTTTATCGAAAAATGTTATAGAATAAAAATGATTTAGAATCGAACGTTCTACTGTATTAGAAAAGTTCATTAAGATAGAAATTTACGTAATTTTGAAAATTTTCATTTTCTTTTGTCCAAGAGCACCTTATTGTATTAATATAAAATAAGGTGCTTAAGTTACATTATTTATGAGTATATTGTGAGTATAATCCAAATTTAAAAATCCTTTTCTACATTGAATTTTAATAAACAAGCATTGTTTTTACTCTTATTGTTTCTTTTCAGACTGCTTTATTTGAAAAATAAATAAAAAATGAGTCAAACAGCTACAAAACAGCATGACTTTATTCTTAGTCGCTTGCAGGCTGATATTATGAGTTCATCTAAAATTGTTTTACCATCCAATAAAGATGTTCTAAGCCATTTTATTTATTTACGGAGAATGCAGTATAAGGGTCCAAAAGTTACAAAAGATTCTACTGTTAATGAAGTTCTACAGAAGCTACTAATAATATGGCAAAAAGCATGCATTCCTACTATAGATATTAGTAAAAACCCTAAAGGCACGAAGATGCTGTTAAATCTAGAAGAAATGCATAATAATTTAATCAAGCACAAAAAAAGAGCAAGCTTTGAAAATGAACTCTCTAATTTCATGAAAATTATGGATTCCCTTTTTGACATCTCTTCTCAAAATGCCGTTGAATTAATCCAAAAAGACCGCATGAGAACTGAGCCTCAGAAAGCATATGATATTTCATTCTTAGAAGATCAAAGAACAAAACGAGAAACATGTTTAGGTTTGCTAGATGCAGATTATGCATCAAAAGTACAGCGCAAGTACATTACCTTATGAACCTTATGTTGTTTCGTGTGTTGGTCTCTCTTCACACGAAGGTCAAGCTGGTGGCCCCGCCTCTAGGTCTGGCCTGGTGGAGGAGCGAGTTACTTTCTTGCGCTCTCCACCGTACATAGCCAGGCACGCCCGGCTCATCTGGTACTGTCCTGAGCCAGGCATCCAGTCTTTTCTTGAAGACTTCAACTTTGACCCCCGTTACGTTTCTGAGGTCCTTAGGAAGCTGGTTGAAAAGTCTTGGCCCCTGACAACCAAGCTATTTTCCTTCAGGGTTGAGGAGGTCCCTTGTCGTGCTTTTAATTTGGGAACACTACACATTCTGCCTTTCCTATTTTCCAGTGTTGTTTGAATGGTAATTGGGTTTAGTTTTAGGTTTGGTACCAGTTTTTCGATCATTTTCCATATGTAGATTATGATGTACCTCTCTCTTCTTCTTTCCAGTGAGTACAGATTTAGTTTACGTAGTCTTTCCCAGTAGTTGAGTTCTTTGCAGCCATCAATCTTGGCTGTGAAATGCCTTTGCGTTTCTTCTAGTTTATTAGTTTCTTCCTTTTTATATGGGGACGTCAAAACTGAGCAGTATTCAAGTTTTGGTATAATCAGTGTTTTTAGCAGGGGAATCATTACTGTCCTGTCCCTTCTCTTGAACGTTCTTAGAACCTGTCCGGCGACTCTTTTTGCTTTATTTATCGCTATCTGATTTTGTGTTTCGAATTTCGCATCATCTGTCATTATTATCCCGAGATCAATCGCTTTCATGCTTCTCTGAATTTCCTGTCTATCTGGAGCATAATATGCAGTCTGTTTAAGTTCTTCTTTTCTACCATATCTCAAGAGCTGAAATTTCTCGGCGTTGAATGACATGTTGTTGTCTTCTGACCATTTGTATATTTTGTTCGTGTCCCTCTGCAAGGCCTCCACGTCATGTACATCGCTGATTTTTCTGCTGATCTTTGTATCGTCTGCAAAGGATGTTACTATACTATTGCTGTTTACTCCGCTGTCTATGTCTGTTAGCATGATAATGAACAGGAGTGGGGCCAGTACTGTCCCTTGTGGTACTGAGCTGCGTACTTCCGATTCTGATGATGATATACCTTGAATTTTGACGACCTGCAGACGATCACTAAGGAAGTTGTAGATCCATTTTCCCACTTTGCCTGTTATTCCCATGTCTTTAATTTTATGTCCTATTATACCATGGTCACATTTATCGAAAGCTTTAGCAAAATCTGTGTATATAACATCGTAGTTGTCATTGCCTTCCAATGCATCTAGGATATTGTTGTAGTGCTCTATTAGTTGTGATAGGCATGATCTACCTGATCGGAATCCATGCTGATTTTCGTTGAATCTTTCCCGTGTCTCCAGGAAATCATAAATTTTCTCTCTAACTATTCTTTCAAATACTTTGGTGAGGTGGGACGTCAATGACACTGGTCTATAGTTCTTTGCTTGAGATCTGTCCCCTCCTTTATATATAGGGACAATGTTTGCTCTTTTCAAGATGCTCGATATTTCCCCAGTGTCTAGGGATCTCCATATCCAGTATATAGGTGTAGCTATTTCATTTTTACAGTTTTTAATCAATAATGCGTTCCAATTGTCCGGACCTGCAGCTGAATGTAGTTTCATTTGTTCTATAGCTCTCGCTACATCTTCTGGTGTAAACTCAGTCTGTTATATACTCTCCTTGCAATTCCTCTTCAAAGAATGCATTTATGTCAGGTATCGCTTTGTCACTTTTTGGGGTACTGAAAACTGATTCATATTGAGCTCTCAATGTATCAGATATTTCTTTTGGATCGTCGGTTAGTTCATTATTTCCCGTCCTTAAGGGCCAAATAGCGGCGCGCGTTTTTGTTTTCCTTTTTGCATAGCTATAGAAGTATTTTGGATTTTCCTTTATTGCTTCTACCGCCTTTTCCTCTTCCCTCTCTGTATGGTCCTTAATCAGGGCTTGTATTTCCCTATCGATACCCTCCAGTTTTTCTTTTATTATTTTCCTGCCATTATCTCCGCAGTTTCCTAACTTCGCCTCCACTCTCTTTCTTTTGCGGAATAGTCTTCTCTTTTGCCTTTCTAGCCAGCTCCTCTTTCCTTTTGGCTGTGATTTCGGAGCATATTTTTCTAAAATTCTCAGCGTTTTTTCCTCCATTAGATTAGAGAAAGAGAAGAAACGCAAAGAGAAACATAAATCAGTTAAGCAAGTGAGTGCTACAGCCAGAACATCAGAGACCCTTCTTTCTAGCACGACCAGTTCTGAGACAGACAGCTATGAAGAGTTTCCGACAGAACCTACAGCAGGACCTTCAAATGCTTCCAGCCCCAAAAATATTCTTGCCTCGCCATTGGTTTCCTCCACTGCAGACAGACTTAATCTCTCTATTGGACAACGGACTGTTTTTGCTGCTGCAGTAGCCATTAGGTGTGGCAAGGATATTGAAAAACTCTGTCTCTCCAGGACCACATCTGCAAGAGCCGCTCGAAAGACAAGAAAACGAAAATATGAAACTTGCATCAAGGATTTTACTCCTCCTGATCACTGCCTAGTACATTGGGATAGCAAGCTGCTTACTAAATCATGTTCAGAACAAGAAGACCGCCTTGCAATACTTGTTACTGGATACCCAAATGTAGAAAAACTTTTATCAGTTTCTATAATAGATGATTCCACTGGATTGTCTCAAGCCACTTCTGTATTTCAAAGTATTGAAAAATGGAACTTGAAGCAAAATGTCTTTGGAGTATCATTTGATACCACTGCATCCAATTCAGGATGGATGAAAGGTTCCTGTAAGTTACTTGAAGAACTTTTGCAAAAGAAATTGATTTGGTTAGCATGCCGCCATCATGTGGCTGAAAGAGTTTTGTGTGCTGTGTATGAAACCATTTTTGGCGCAAGTAAATCTCCTGAGTTTGAGTTATTCAAAGAATTTCGCGAGTCTAAATGGAAGAAAATTAATACGAAATCTACATACAATGTTCTTGATGTTAAATCAAGGTATCAAAGAGGCCTAAAGGAAGAATGTGTAGAATTTATGACCCAATGTTTAAGAAAATCTGACTGCTTTCCACGTGATGACTATAAGGAAGTTGCTGAAACAACTTTAATGCTTTTAGGAGAGGTTTCCAGAGAAAACAGTCATTGGCGGAAACCTGGTGCAATGCACCGTGCCAGGTGGATGGCAATGATTTTGTATACAAATAAAATGTATGCTTTTGCCCACCAAGCATCATATGATGAATCATTGATTAAGAAATTAAAGAGAATGTGTCTATTTAATGCATTAATTTATGGAAAATACTGGCTTTTATGTTCTAATTCACTAGATAGTCCAGCTAATGATCTGAAGTTTTATCATGATTTGGTGAATTACAAGAAGGAAGATAGGGAAGTTGCAAATGCTGCTTTGAAATCTTTTGCCAATCATTACTGGTATTTGACGGAGGAAGTGGTCCCTTTGAGTTTCTTTGGATCGCTAAGTAATGATGAAAAAGATAAGATCGCAAAATCCTTAAACAAATATCCAGTTCCAGAAAATTATGTATGTGGGCAACCTGTTTTCCCCATTTTAAAGGAAGACACAAAGCTTCATCAGCTAGTAGGTCCAATTTCATGGCATTTATTTCAATGCTGTGGGTCAAAACCAGACTCATGGATAAAGAAACCAGCATCAACATGGGAAGAGGTCGATGACTACAACAAACTAAAAAACATTCTTTCATCTATTAGAGTAGTCAATGATACCACTGAAAGAGGAATCAAGCTGGTTCAAGACTTTCATGACAAATGTCAAAATGAAGAAGAATTTCAAGGTCTTTTGCAAATTGTGGAAGAGAATAGAAGACTAAGTCCTGATCCTAGTAGAGAGACTCTTAAAAGAATGAAACTCAGTAAAGAATAGTTCATTAACAGATAGATTAGGTATTTTTATTTGCAGAGATTGTTTTAATTTAGAAGAGGCTGATTTTTTTTTGTTATTAAATATACCATAAATTGTCTTTTCTTATTTTTATGTTTAAAAAGCTCTTATATCAATGATTTCTAATTAGGAAACTTGTTTCTTTTTATTTTTTTGAGGAAAGTGTTGAATAAAGGAAAAAAAAAACGATGGGACCTCACAACTATAGATAGTGTTAATTTTTAGCTTTATTTTATATATATATAGTTTGGAGGTTGTCCTCACTTTGTATAGGCTAGTTATAATAAAAACTAATTATGATTTGCATTATAACTAGCAAATACAAAGCCCATCGCCGCGAAGCTGCATTGGGGTGATGCTTCAAAGGTGGCGGTAACACCTTATTTAAGAAGAAGGAAGGCACTGCAAGCAAAAAAAAATTTTAATTTAAATTTTTAAAAAATAAATGAAAATTTTCAAAATTAAGTAAATTTCTATTTTGATGAACTTTTCTAATAGAACATTTGATTCTAAATCATTTTTATTCTATAACATTTTTCGATAAAGTTGATAGTGTTTGAGATATATGGGGTTTTTAGGAAAAGGGGGTGCGCAAAATTTCAAGGGGGGTGGGGGGGATTCAAAATTTGTCAGATTAGAAAATGCCTGTAAAATTCGTGTTTAGGACATCATTTGGCACAACATTACTCCTGGACCTTGACTTTTTGAAAATGACCCAAAAATGGTACACCCTAGTGTCGGTGCATGATTGTACATGTAGTGGCAAGGGTGTTGTGGGTTAGTTGTCGCTGCTGCCATGAATTGTATTCTCCTCATGTCTAAATGTTCCCTAACTTTCAGTATTTTTGTTTCTGTGTGCAGGTGTTCTATTGGTGTTGTTTGAGTACATCCTGTAATGATACGAAGTGCGTTGTTTTGTATTGTCTGTAAGGTGTTTATGTGTGTGTTTGAGATAATGGGTGCCCAGCGTGGGCTAGCATAATCCATAACTGAGCGAATATATTGTTTGTATATGAGTGATGTTTCCTGCTGGTGTCCAAAGTTTGTGCCTGTTAGTACCCTAAGCGTGTTAAGTCTTGACGTACATTTGTTTTTAATGTCTTGAATGTGGTTTGCAAGAGATAATGATGTGTTGTATGTGACCCCAAGTATTTTGGTCCTGTGAGTGTGTGGAATGTTGGTGTTGTTTAGTGTAAGCTGTGGAGTTACCTGGTGATCTTTTGTGTTGCTTGTAAGCAAGGTGATGGTTGATTTTGTGGGCGCTACTTTGAGTCTATTGTGTGTGAGCCAGTCTTGTATACTGTTTATGTATGTTTGTAGGTTATTTGTAGCGGTGTCGATGTTGTTGTGGGTGGATGTTAGTGATGTCATCTGCATATGATGATAAGGTAAGTTTGTTATTTATGGGTGTTGGAATGTCATGCATGTATAAGTTGAAGAGAGTTGGTGAGAGAACAGAGCCTTGAGGGACCCCGTTCGGAAAAAGCTTGTTTTTGGATGACTTTCCATTAAAAGTGACCTGTATCTTCCTGAAAGATAGTTGCTCAGCCACCTTTTGGTGTTATTGTGCATGTTTGTGTTGAGTATTTTGTTTATGAGAGGGAAGCGTGGGATAGCATCAAATGCTTTACTAATGTCTATTGTTGATAATAGTGTACGTTGAGCTGGTCGTCTGGAGTTGATGCCATCCATGATGTGCTGTGTGAGGATACTGAGTAATGTCGTGGTTGAGTGGTGAGGTCTGAATCCATGTTGAGTAGGCGATAGTGGTATGTGTGGGTTGGTGATTTGTAAGATTAGTCTTTCTGTTACTTTGGAAGGTGTGCATAGTAAAGTAATGGGTCTATAGCAGTGATGGCGAACTTATGACACGCGTGTCAGCAGTGACACGCCGCAGGGTTTCAGGTGACACGCGATGGATGTTGAAAATGTTTGGTATTCTGATGAAAAACTGCAATAAATCGTCTACGCCCTAGTACTTTCGATTAATAAGTCAGCTATCTATGATTTTGTAGTTAAATTTAAATGCATTATGCAGTGACACGCCAACAATATCATTATTTAAAAAACACGAATTTTGGCACACTTGGATAAAAAGGTTCGCCATCACTGGTCTATAGGAAGCTGGTTCTGTTGGATTTTTGTTTGGTTTGAGTAGTGTAATAATTTTACCGTTTCCATATGTTAGGAATAATACAGTGTTAGTATGAATATGTGCTGATGTTTGTGAGAGCTAGTATTCCCTGTGGACCCAAGTGTTTAAGGTGTATGTTAGATATGTTGTTTGGTCCAGTTGCCTTCGAATTATTAATGTTTTTGATGATCTTGGTGGTTTGGTCTGTATTGAAGGGTGTAATGGTCGTGTCGAGTCTGTAGGTTTTCTTGTGTCTGGCTGTTTGTCTGTCTGCGTGCTTCTGGTTTGCGTAGTGATTAACTAGAATGTTAGCTTGTGTATATGTTGGGATATTATTTTGGCTGCGACAGATTGCCGCGTGTGAGGTGTGAATGCCGCTGTTAGAGTGGGTAATGCTGTATATAGTCTTGTATAGCCTGGATATATCTGTGGAGTGGTTTAGTGTTATGAATTCCCTAAATGTTTGTTTTTCTTTGAGTTTGTTGTTTATTTCTGTGTTGAGCTGTTGTATCTGCTGTTTTATGGCTTCTGTGTGTGGTGTTTGTGTGTTATGTTTGAAGTTGTTACGTTGCCTTATGAGGTGAGCTATTTCTCTAGTGTAATTTGGTTTGTATTTCCTAATGTTGCTCTTGGCTTAGAAGTATTTATAATAGGTTGCAGTAAAAGGCATGGGGCCTTCCAACTTCATTTTCTCAGTTGGTAACATGAAAGATAAAAAATAAGATTTTCGAGGATGGAGAATACAAACCAAAACAAGATGTAGTGTAATGAAATGGTGTTCAACCTCCTTCGCAACATCTAAGATCGTATGACGGAGGGGATCTACAGCTTCACGTGGGATCCAAAACGGGTCGCAACATAATCTGGGCGCGAGGACGGTCTCCCGTCGAATTACTACCCGGACCCAATGTTGCTTAATTTCGCTGATTAATGGGAAATGGTGTTACGACAATGCCTACGACGTAGCCCCAAGAAACAAGGTACGGCAGGTCATGAAGAACGATTCGACACACGGAAAGGCGAATCCTTTCATCAAGAATTCACGTGTCAACTTAAACACCCTCGGACAACATACTCTGATAGGTCGGATGTATTTGGTTCTAGCCTGTCTCACGGCTAAAATTGTAAACGAATGATTGTATGTATGTATAATATGAGGGGTAGCGCGTCTTAAGGTACCTAAGCGCCGCCATAGGCTAAAACGTGTTTTTGATGGACATCACTATTTTCACCCTTCCTCTACCGCGTGGTTTGGGTTGTAATGACCTTACGACACGAAGTATGGTTGAAAACATTATGAAGCGAACTACTTTTTCACCTCATTCTGTGCCAGAAATCGCACCCAAAGTTCGGCACAATAAGAAGAATTTTTTTTTTTTTTAAATATATATAAAATATGAAAACCTATTCCAAAAACTCGTCAACATCTTCATTAGCATACTTAGAACTCTAATTTAGCCAAAAATGATCGTTCTAGCTCAATTAATAACGGAGATACTATTGCCAGAATATTGCTGAACTTTGTAGGCGATTTGTGGCGAATTTTAATTTTGGTGCTGAGGTACCTTAAGACGCGGGACCCCTCATATATGAAATGAAAAGTGAAAACTGAAAAGGTTTATTGGCAGACTATAGTCCATATGACAAATATTATTAATACACTGACAGTTCATATACTAAGGATAGAAATATATACAATTGATTGGAAATAATACTGTAATGTTGAAGTTAAGTGGAGCTACAGACAGAAGTTTTCGTACTAAGAAGTCCATAGCTTAGAGGATAAATGGCAGGACTCGTGGATAGCTTGGATGATCGTGTTGGTTGATTTTTTAATTCTTTGCATTAGACTGTATTGAGCACGTCTTGTTACCTCCGGGAAGCTCGGGACATTGCGGGTAGCAAACATTTGCGAAGCTGAGCATCTCGGGGGTAATTTATGTAAGAGTCTAAAAGACCTGTTGTACAGCAAATTTAGAGTTCTGCCAGAACCTTTTTTATAATTCACCCACAGTTGCTGTCCGTATATATTACTGCAGAAAGTACGAAAGTGTGTCTTTAGCTTCACTTGTACAGAATCGAAAGTTCCTTATGGTCATATTCGCTTTAGCACACAGGCTCGAGATTGTTTTTCTTATATCCGAGCCATCACTCAAGGAGCTGGTAATAGTTTGACCCAAATACTTACTCTTGTTCTTCCTCAATTACTTCACCATTCATTTTAAACCTTATATCAGCTGGCTGATTACAGCTTTTAGGACGAAATTGCATAACCTTAGTTTTTGTAACATTAAAAAGAATATCATATTTCTGCGAATACACTTCGCAGACGTTTAGTAGCTGAACCAGACCTTTAACAGAGGGACTTATTAACACCATGTCATCGGCATAAACTAAATATATATATATATATATATATATATATATATATGTTTATATAATGTGTGTTTTGTTGTGGCGGTTACAGGGTTTTCGATCGAAGTTCGAATAAAAGCGGTATTACAGTAAAAATCCTGCAGTTAACCAGTTGTAAACGGTGCGGATGTTGAGTTAATTGATGGTGCATAGTGGTATTTCTTTTAAAAAAAGTAAAAATCGCGGCATATATAAAGTAAATAAAAACAAAGTGAATTAACATATACAGCATTTTTTCCGAGTCTCTCTCTGTGAGGAAAGCTGGCATTTGAAGTGCCTGCAAATACCCCTTACTATCCCCCGCAGCCACAGTCGAGAGCACCAATCAGTGAGAAGTATACAGCGTGCCTCATCCCCCATCCCCATCCCCAGCCCCGGAGTAACGGAGAATCCTTTCTCTCACTCAGATTGAGTCATCCCCCACCCAATGCCTCCCATAATACCCGTTTTTGAGTCATTTCAGGAATATGGAAATGAATATATACATGCAACTCTGTGGTATCTGCAATGCTGCAACAGATGAGACAGGGGCGATGAGGTGTGATTTATGTCAGCTAGTTTTTTATTTTAATTGCTAGAATGGGGAGATGAAAAAATCTCCCTTATAACGAACGCAAAGCAACTTAATGGGGTAAAAAATTTCTGCGGAAACTGCTTGACCGAATTAAATTCTCTTACAGTATTTAAAGCAGAAAGAGACTACGAGAAGAAAATGAAAGAGGAAAGTGGGAACAAAGAACAGTGGAAAACAGAAGAAACGGAGAAAGGCGAAATAAAAAAAATCAAATACCGTCACAAAACGAGGCTGAAAACACGCAGGCGACAGAGAGTGTAAAGACAACAAATAGTATAAGGGCAACGAAGGACATTAACACAAATAGGGAAAGAGAAGAGGGCAATTAAGAAAACGGAGTGAAACTGTACCCCAATAAAGAGCAAAAAACAAAGGACCCGAGTAAATATGGGGAAGGAATTATATGCAGATATTATATAAAAGATAATTTGCAGATTTAAAAGAGGACAATGTATATATGAACATCCCCCAATATGCAATTTCTTCTATAATAGTCATTGTAAATTTGGAGACAGATGCAAATTCTACCACCTGGACATCTGCAGGACACGCAAAATATGGAACCTGCAAATTTGGGAAAAAAATGCTACTATCAACATCTCCCGACGGACTCAAAAAAGAAAGGACAAAGTTTAAATGACAATAGGAATAACAATAAGAATAACAATAGGAACACAATAAGCTAACAAAAAATTGTTTCAACATCGCGGACACGTTACGGATGCTAAATGTCATGCACATGCAGTTGACACAGCTGGAAACCCCCAAGCCAAACCGATACCGGGCAAGAAGCTACCAGTACAAGGTGTTATTTTATTTATTTGTCGGGTTCGAAATCCCAGCTGAGCCGTGAACGGCCAAATTCTAAAGGGCAAGTTCTACCTAAAGCCCAAGTTAAGCTAAATTAAACTTTACGGATTTGAGATCCTATTAGGTCCTACCTCAGGGTAACCTCAGGGTTGCTGACTCGATGCGGGCCTACCTTAGACCTTAAATTACATGAACTTAAAAGGTAAACAAAAGGGTACTATTTGTGGTCTTCTTTCTGAACCTTGCAACAACAACGCAACCTGGACTATTGCACGATGCAACAATCATGTATCTAAACAACCAAACTGAATTGCAAGAGAGAGCTCTATCAAACCACACCTTTACGTACGACCTTCCACAAACGAGTAGAAAGGACGCGCAGCGTCCCAAAATGATGCCAACAATGTGACCAAACAACGATGCCACAAGAGCTCAAAAATGCTAGTTCTAAATTAATTTAATTTTTCACTAACCTTACAATTATGAGATGGATATATATACACACCTTAACTTAATATATATACAAGCAATGCTGCATCAATCAGCTTAGTTATCGTATCGCCTTGGGACAACAATGGTTCTTCCTCTTCTAGATTTTCTAACACTCCCCACCGAAGAGGCATTGTTGTCATTACCTTCTGCAAGGTTAGCCAAGCCTTCTTCATGAGGCTGTAACTCAAATGTTTCATCTTGACTATCTGTGTTTTTGCTGATTTCTAAAGCATAGAGTTTTTGTATAGGTCTCTCTAACTTTCCTCCTGAAGTCTTTACCAGTGCAGACCTAACTAAATTGTCTTTGCCAACAAACAACTCTTCAATTATGCCAAGCTTCCAGCATTGCCTTGGTCTTTCATCCCCAATCATTACCACTTCTCCCACCTTGATACAATTTGCATTGGAGCCCTTTACCTTGCCTGATGGGTAATAATTGAGTTCTGGCAAGTATTCCATCTGCCACCTCTTCCATAACTGATCTTGTAGCTCTTCAAGGTACCTGAACCGTCTGGTTAACTCTCCTTGAGTGCTCTGGATGGGCTGCAAGTCTTCTGGCACACTGGGTTTGATGTTAATCGTTTACCACAAAGAAAATGATTTGGTGTCAATGGCTCTGCATCCTGCCTACTGTTGTAAACAAAAGTGATAGGCCTACTGTTCACCATTGCTTCTACTTCACATAAAACGTAGAGAATTATTCTTTGCTCAAATGAGCATTAGCTAAAAGTTTCTTTAATGGACACTTTACACTTCTCACTAGCCTTTCCCAAAATCCTCCCCACCATGGTGCTCTCTCAACAATAAACTCCCACTGTACCCCTTGGTGTGAAAAGTAGGATTGGAATCCTTCCTCTTTTAGCAAGGACCAAATTTCTTGGAGTTCCTTTGCAGCCTTTTTGAAGGTTTTTGCATTATCCGATATGATTTTATTTGGGAAACCCCTTCTGTTCACAAACCGTTTAAAGGCCAAAAGAAATACATCACTACTTAAGTTGCTTACCAACTCCAAATGGATTGCTCTGGTGGTAGCACAGGTGAAAAGACATGTATAACCTTTGTTAGACTCTCCTCGCTCATACACATAGACTGGCCCTGCAAAGTCTACTCCCACTACATCAAATGGGGCAGTATAGACACACCGTTCTCTTGGAAGTGGAGCCACCTTTTCATAATAAGGCTTTGCACTCCAACGCTTGCAAACCACACATTTATGCAAGACCTTTTTCACTACTTGTCTAATTTTGAGAATCCAAAATTGTTGTCTAATCTCTATTATCACTTCTCTAACTCCAGCATGTAACAGCTTATGATGAGCATCCAGGATCAAAAGGTCCACAAAGTGTCCCCCAGGAGGTAGCAAAATTGGATGTCTTTTCTCCTCTGGAAGCCCAGAAAACTGTAGTCTACCTCCTACTCTCAATAAATCCTGATCCAAAAACACATCCAAACCCTTGAGCGCAGAATGTGTTGGTAGAACCTGTAATGGATGGCTGGTGAGCAATTCTCTCTCCACCAAATTTTTTCTTCTGCATATATACCACCCAGTATTTCCTGGCTTGCTGAATCTCATTACTGTTCAGAATTCCTTCCCTTCTTGTTTCTCCCTTAATGTTGTTGGTAAATCTATATACCCATGCTGTCACTCTTAACAATCTTTTCAGACTGCTAATGTCCTCAAGCCTCAATATGGGGTCCAGCTGCATAACTTGACAACTGTTCACAGCGCATTTTCTCACCTCACTCACCATGCTTCTTCAGCCTGGCATTCTCCTACAATAGGCTGATTAGAAGGCCAGTTTTCACTTCCAAGTTTTAGCCACTCTGGCCCATTCCACCACAAACTTGATTGTGAAAGATCTTTCACCGAAATTTCTCGTGTTGGTAAATCAGCGGGGTTTTGGATGCCTGGACAATGCTTCCATTGCTTGGGATCTGTGTGCGCTTGAATTTCCTCCACCCTATTGGCAACAAATGGTTTCCATTTCCTTGCCTGACTTCTTAACCAGTGCCAAACTATAGTGGAGTCTGTCCAATAATAGCTTGGAATTTCATAGAGGGCCAAAGACTTTCGCACTGTAATTGCAAGCCGACTAGCAATAACGGCACCCATCAATTCCAACCTTGGAACAGAAAGCCTTTTCAAAGGTGCTACTCTACTCTTTGCAGCAACCAACCTGCAACTTACTTCTTCTTGCAATGCGCCTCTTATATAAATACAAGTTGCATAGGCTTCCTCACTTGCATCACAAAAGATGTGCAGCTCCAAATTGTCTGGACTATTGTTCAACTCTCCAAAGTACCATCTTGGGATTTCAATGTCTCCAAGATGTGCCAATTCTTTGAACCAATATTTCCACCTTACCACCATATGATCAGGTAACTCTTGGTCCCAACCAAGTCCAATTTCCCAGAGGCTCTGAAACCAAATTTTTGACTTTATCACAAATGGAGCCAGGAATCCAAGAGGATCAAAGACCTTCGAAGCCAAACTAAGAGCTGTACGTTTTGTCCACCTTGTCTCATTCTCGGCCAGCTCTACTAAAGATTTCCCATTGAAGGTAAACAAATCATCATCTTGCTGCCAAACGATGCCTAGCACCTTTGCGTCTATTGCCCACAACTCCTTAATACCAGAATCCTCAATACTTTCTGCTGCATCAGGTACTACAGAGGAATGACTCATAAACTCTTGTAATTGCGAATGATTGGTCTGCCATTTTCTGAGCTCCATGCCAGCCTCCCTCATTATAGCTCTAGCCTCCATGAATATCTGTTTAGCCATTTCTGTATTATCCACGGAACATAGCAAATCATCAACATAAAAATTTTTCCTTATGTGTTCAATAGTGTTAGGATAGACTTCAGAATATTTCTTAAAATGGTACTGCATAGTAGCTGCCAACAGAAATGGACTAGAGCTGAGGCCAAACAACACTGACTTCATTCTATATGCTTGAACCTTAGGTTCATTTTCCAACAAGTCTTTCGTATCCACCCACAGATACCTTACTGCATCTCTGTCCTCTGGTTTTAACTTTATCCGCAAAAAAGCTTGCTTCACATCTGCAGTCAATGCTACTCTACCAAACCTGAATCTCAGTAACAAGGAAAATAAATCTGCATTTAAATTTGGCCCAGCATCCAAACAGTCATTCAAGAACACACCACCTTTGTCCTTGGCTGAGCCATCAAAAACTACCCTCAGTTTGGTGGTAGTTTTGTCTCGCCGTACCACTGCATGGGTGTGGCAGATAATGTGCCTCCTGGCTCACCAGCTCACCTTGCACCCTTTCAGCATAGCCCTCCCTTACATAACTTAGGATGGCCTCATCGTATTCAATTAACAACTCCTCATTTTTCTTAGCCTGTACAATGAAGTCTCCAACCTCCGATTAGCTAGCTGAAGGTTTGAACCGGGTTTGCAAGAATCCTTCCATGGTAGGCCAACTTCATAGCAACCATCTCTAAACCCAATCCCTTTTTCAAAGTGCTCTAAAACATCATTGTTCACTGTACTTGCCTGGTTGTCCTTTATACCAATAGATTCAAGTTCCCAAAATGCTTTCAAATGCCTTTCCAGACCATGGCTGTTCTCCTCAATCTTAACAAAGAGAGCCTTAACTTCCATTTCATTGCAATAACTACCATGTAGCATCCAGCCTAGCTTACTTTCAATAGCTACTGGGCCTTGAGATGTACGGACAATATTACCAGTGATGAAGTCCCAATAATAGTCAGCTCCAATCAAAAGACTAATATCTTCTGTTCCCTCAAACTTATTATTGCCCAAATTAATTCCTTTAACTTGCAATTCTTGGACACATGCCATATCTAAACAAGTAGTGACTGGAGCACAAAGTTCTCTAAATCTCTACAGCTTGGACCTTGATAGTGGGACTTTGCGGTAACAACCCTTTAACCAGAACTTCTACCTTCTTAAATTTGGTTCGGTTTTGAACGGAACCCCCAAACCCAGAAATTCTTAAATTTTCCCTCTTAAGTTCTTTAAACTTCAATTTTCTGGAAATTCTGGTCTTAATAAAACTACACTGGCTACCACTATCAAACAACACTCTTACAGTAGCTTCTCCCTCATTCCCAATTAATAAGGCTGCAGTTGTTTGCAATAATCCCCCTTTACTTTTACTCCCTTGCATAGCAGTGGCATGTGCCACTGATGTCTCTACTTCTGGGGTAGGCCTACTAAGAGTGTTTTCACACAATAATGGCTGATGCCTACCATGACATTTTTTGCACAAAATTTTAAACTAAAAAAAAAAAAAAACACAAAACCTTGCTCTATGACCTTTCAAAAACATTTAAAACATGCTGTGGACTTAGTTACCCTGTCCTTTCTTTCCTCAAAGGGTAAGGCCTCAGCCACCTCACATTTATATGACTTGTGGTTGCCTTCGCAAAATATACATTCCTTGATTCCCTTTAATTTATTCTCAGAGGAGGCATGTAGAGCTGACACTGTACCTGGGCTATTCCTTTTTGTGGAAACTTTGGTGCTGTGCCTGCCTTTGTCCTCTTGTTTACCATCCCACTGTGCAAACTCAACTCCCTCTCGTCTTGCTAATTCTGTGCTAAAAGACTTAACATCTGCTGAAGGGGGATGTACACATGTTCTGCAGAGTGTCCCCTACTTAATTCAAGCAAAATTGAGCTAGGCAATTTAGACTCCAGTGTAGGAACCAACATTATACCATACTTTTCCATTCCTACACCCAAGTTGTCCAGAGACCTAGTTCTAATTTCAAATTCATCATATAACTGCCGTAACTCCTTGACACTATTAGGATTATTAACAGGAGGTATAGTTAAAAGTGCACGGAGGTGGCTTTTAATTAAGATCTCTGGCTTACCAAACCGTTTCTTTAATATATCCCAAGCCACATTATAATTAGCCTCTGTTAATGCTAATCCTGCTATAGTCTTTGCTGCCTCCCCTTCCAAGAGGGACCGCAAATAATTAAACTTCTCCACGGCACTTAACACTTGACTAGAATGAACTGCTGATTGAAAACTGTCTGCCCATCCTTGCCATTCCTGAATACTCCCAGAAAATGTTTTGAGTACAAGCCTCGGTAATTGAACTACAGATCTGTTAACCTTAACTTCACAAGCATCATTTGTTGAGTGTTGTGTTTCATTATTAGACCTGGTCTCTAACTGTACTGAGCTGCTAAACTCTTTGCTCGGAGGCCTACGTTAGTCATATCATCAATAATCTCTTCAAAGTAAATTATGTTATTTTCTATTTCATCCTCTTCTATAAGAGCCTCAATTTTAACATTTACCTCACTTAGAGCAACCTTTTTAGTTTCTAATATGGCAAGCTTCGCAGTCACTAAGCGTAAATCCTCTTGCTCTATGGCAGAATCTATAGTGGCAATGACCTTTGTAATTAGACCTTTGTAGGCACTTCTCCTTTTTATAAATTTGTTCAATTCAGATGCACTCATCTTCAATGTAAACAACCCTTGGGCTCAATACCAAATGAGCTGAATTGGCAGAAATACTTAACCAAACTGATCAAACGCAAATTTTACTTTCAAATAAACTGAATTGCTGAGTGGGGTACTAACCAAACACCAGTATGGAATACCAAATTTTCCACCCCAGGACCTTAATTCATAATGACCCAAAATTAACCAAACCAGAAAAAATATAGGCCAAAAAACGACCGACGACTGGCCAAGTTTCGCAATTGGGCGACCAAACTTTACCCTGGGACCTTAATTCAATAATAACCCAAATTAACCAAACCGGAAAAAAAGTAGGCCAAAAAACGACAGACGACTGGCCAAGTTTCGCAATTGGGTGACCAACTTTACCCTGGGACCTTAATTCAATAATAACCCAAAATTAACCAAACCGGAAAAAAGGTAGGCCAAAAAACGACAGACGACTGGCCAAGTTTCGCAATTGGGCGACCAAACTTTTACCCTGGGACCTTAACTCAATAATAACCCAAAATTAACCAAACCGGAAAAAAAGTAGGCCAAAAAACGACAGACGACTGGCCAAGTTTCGCAATTGGGCGACCAAACTTTTTACCCTGGGACCTTAACTCAATAATACTCAACCCGTCTAGGCCTAACTTGGGATACAATTTGCACAATCAGAACTTTGCCGAAAAATGGTCACTGACTCAGTCTTGGGGTAGAAATCCGGTTCTGAAGGACCATGTTATTTTATTTATTTGTCGGGTTCGAAATCCCAGCTGAGCCGTGAACGGCCAAATTCTAAAGGGCAAGTTCTACCTAAAGCCCAAGTTAAGCTAAATTAAACTTTACGGATTTGAGATCCTATTAGGTCCTACCTCAGGGTAACCTCAGGGTTGCTGACTCGATGCGGGCCTACCTTAGACCTTAAATTACATGAACTTAAAAGGTAAACAAAAGGGTACTATTTGTGGTCTTCTTTCTGAACCTTGCAACAACAACGCAACCTGGACTATTGCACGATGCAACAATCATGTATCTAAACAACCAAACTGAATTGCAAGAGAGCTCTCTATCAAACCACACCTTTACGTACGATCTTCCACAAACGAGTAGAAAGGACGCGCAGCGTCCCAAAATGATGCCAACAATGTGACCAAACAACGATGCCACAAGAGCTCAAAAATGCTAGTTCTAAATTAATTTAATTTTTCACTAACCTTACAATTATGAGATGGATATATATACACACCTTAACTTAATATATATACAAGCAATGCTGCATCAATCAGCTTAGTCATCGTATCGCCTTGGGACAACAATGGTTCTTCCTCTTCTAGATTTTCTAACACAAGGAGACGGAAACGGCTCTCTCTCGGAGGATCATAGGGCAACGAATCAAGCGATATCGAAGGAAAACGAACTTGAAATGCACAAGGGGCGACGAAAAACAGAGAACATAGAAATTGTCCTGGCTAATATTCAAGGAATAAGACCAAACCAATCACTCAGTAAGGTTTCGTACCTGAAAGGATTTATGGACGAAACAAGGGCGGACATCGCATGCCTCACAGAAACACATCTTAAGGATTGCCAAGGAAATTGTGAAAACTGTGAACATTGTATTGATAAGAAAGAGATAAATATGGAGGGCTTCAACTTACTAAGCGCGGATAGAACGACGAGACGTAAAGGTGGCTGTGCTATATATGTACAGGAAAGTCATATGACAGAGACGATAGTAAATCAAACAGCTATGTGGAACTCCTAGCAGTGAAAATAGAAAAACTAAATGTAATACTGATAGTCATCAAGAGACCTCCAAGCACCCCAACCGAAAAATTCTCGGAGGCGACTGATGACATCAGAAAGCTAATAAAGGCCATAAACCCTCCACATCCCAATATAATGATCTGCGGAAACTTTAACTTCCCATTTATAAAATACAAAAAGGTGGATAGGAATATATATATATATATATATATATATATATATATACACACACCAGGACAAGGGGGCACAAGAGAAGACCAGGAGCAAGCAAAAATGTTGATGGCTCTCACAAATGAGTTTATGCTGACACAGGAGATAACAGAAAATACCAGAAAAAATAGCTGCCTGGATTTGGTATTCACGAATAACATGAACTTCATTGCTGATATAAAAATAACCCCAACCATTATCTCAGACCACAACTTAATCGAGATATCAACAAATATGACGACAACATTAAAAGACAATACACATATTGAGGAAAGAAGCAAATTTGGGGCCTTTAACTTAAACTCCAAAACTATAAATTGGGAAGCAATCAGATCGCACATGGCCCAAATAGAGTGGAGAACAATTTTCGAGAATAAAACAACTTAAGAAATGCTAACAACCTTGGAAGAAAAAACGCTGAGGAATTTAGAAAAATATGCTCGAAATCACAGCCAAAAGGAAAGAGGAGCTGGCTAGAGAGGCAAAAGAGAAGACTATTCCGCAAAAGAAAGAGAGTGGAGGCGAAGTTAGGCACCTGCGGAGCAAATGACAGGAAAATAATATAAGAAAAACTGGAGGGTATCAACAGGGAAATACAAGCCCTGATTAAGAACCATACAGAGAGGGAAGAGGAAAAGGCGGTAGAAGCAATAAAGGAAAATCCAAAATACTTCTATAGCTAGGCAAAAAGAAAAACAAAAGCGCGCGCTGCTATTGGGCCCTTAAGGACGAGAAATAATGAACTAACCGACGATCCAAAAGAAATATCTGAAACATTGAGAGCCCAATATGAATCCGTTTTCAATACCCCAAAAAGTGACAAAGCGATACCTGACATAGATGCATTCTTTGAAGAGGAATTGCAAGGAGAGTATATAACAGACTTTGATTTTACCCCAGATGTAGCGAGAGCTATAGGACAAATGAAACCACATTCAGCTGCAGGTCCGGACAATTGGAACGCATTATTGATTAAAAACTGTAAAAATGAAATAGCTACACCTTTACACTGGATATGGAGAAGATCCCTAGACACTGGGGAAATACCAAGCATCTTGAAAAGAGCAAACATTGTCCCTGTATATGAAAGGGGGGACAGATCTCAAGCAAAGAACTATAGACCAGTGTCATTAACGTCCCACCTCACCAAAGTATTTGAAAGAATAGTTGGAGAGAGAATTCATGATTTCCTGGAGACACGGAAAAGATTCAACGAAAATCAGCATGAATTTCGATCAGGTAGATCATGCCTATCACAACTAATAGAACACTACAACAATATCCTAGATGCACTTGAAGGCAATGAAACTACGATATTATATACACAGATTTTGATAAAGCTTTCGACAACTGTGATCATGGTATAATAGCACAATACGTCAATAATAGAAATCCAGTAAAAAGCGTCTTGGGGCCTTTGAAAAATGTAAACGGAGATCTAGTTTCTGAAAACGAGGAAATGGCTACCTTGCTAAACGAATTTTTTACGTCAGTTTTTACTATAGAAGATGTAACGAATATCCCTACGGTCATAGACATAATACCTTTTGATAATGGTAATATTTTGGATAATATAGTGGTTAGTGAAGGGGAGGTAATGCGCTATATTGATAAAATGAAAACACGTAAATCACCGGGGCCGGATTCCATATATCCCATACACCTAAAAGAATTAAAAGATAGCATTGTTGTGCCGCTAACAAAGATTTCCAATGCGTCTATTTCTGAGGGGTGCGTACCAGATAATTTCAAATTAGCAAACGTAACACCTATCTTTAAGAAAGGCGATAAAGGTGCGGCGGGAAATTATAGGCCAATCAGTTTAACGTCTGTTGTAGGTAAGCTACTGGAATCAATAATTAGGGATCGTATAGTCGAACACTTAGAATTGCATAAACTACACCTTTTCACTCTCAAATTAAAACAACTGAATTTCAAATTAAAACAACTGAATTTCAAATTAAAACAACTGAATTTCAAATTAAAACAACTGAATCTCAAATTAAAACAACTGAATCTCAAATTAAAACAACTGAATTTCAAATTAAAACAACTGAAGTTTAAATTAAAGCAAGTGAAATACAATTTAAAATATATGAAAGTCAATTTAAAACAGAGATTGTGTAAAATCTGAAACGCTGCATTGATAATGCCATTTCAACCATCACACCAATGCTGTGTCTGAAAACTTGCAACCATGTCCAAAAACATTTTGCTGGTGTGATGCAGCTACAGGATTTACAATTAGGTGATAACTGAATGTTTTTTTTTATGTAATTTTGTGTGCAAACAAAAGAAATGACCATTAAGTAATGCATCTACACTAATGCATCATACTTTGCTTTCTCTCTTTTTTCGTAATAACATACAAGAAATACCAATTCATTATCATGTAACTTTTGTTTTCTCTTGTATAACTACAGTATGTGTACTAACATACACGGAATAGCTGTACGTTACTTTATCCTGTGTTGCTTTATTTATACAGTTACATGTACTAAGATACAAGAAATGACGTTCAAATATTTATTTTCTCTTGTAGAAAATCTTGATTGAATCTGGAAATATCATTACTTTGAACAAAATATAATGTTTTACATGAAACGTAATTTTTTTTAACCTCACATTAGTTATTTTAATATGAATTTCATGTATTTTAAATTGATATTCATTTGTTTTAAATTAAAGTTCATCTGATTTAAATTAAAGTTCATATAATTTAAATCATAGTTCAGTTGTTTTAATTTGAGATTCATTTCTTTTAATTTGAACTTCAGTTGTTTTAATTTGAAATTCAGTTGTTTTAATTTGAAATTCAGTTGTTTTAATTTGAGAGTGAAAAGGTGTAGTTAGAAATACGCAGCACGGTTTTAGGCGAAACAAATCTTGCTTAACTAATTTAGAATTTTTCCAAAGTGTGGTTGACGCTTACGATAGACATCGGGCGGTTGATGTGTATTTAGATTTTCAAAAAGCGTTTGACACCTTCCCGCACAAAAGACTCATTGAAAAAACTAAGGCTCATGGAATCAGGGGTGTAGTAATAAATTGGCTAGAAGAGTGGTTGCGAGGTAGGAAACAGAGGGTGGTCGTTGATGGGGCGGAGTCGTGTTGGGCTAATGTAGCAAGTGGCGTTCCTCAGGGTTTTGTATTGGGCCCCTTGCTTTTTCTTATATATATTAACGATTTAGATGTCGGCCAAGTCAGTACAGTTTCAAAGTTTCCGGATGACACGAAGCTGGGTGGTACGGCGATTAATGACGAAGATAGACGTAAAATCCAGGAAGATCTGAATAAAATCGTTGATTGGTCAGTCACATGGCAAATGAGATTTAACGTCGATAAGTGCAAAATTTTGCATATAGGTTCGCGTAACGGTAATTTTGCGTATAGTATGTCAGCGAAAGAGTTAACAAGCGTAGAGCAGGAAAAAGATTTAGGAATTATAGTCACTGGTGATTTAAAAGTAGCGAAACAAAGTACAGCAGCGGTCAATAAGGCGAACAAAGTGTTAGGTTTTATAGCTCGGAATTTTGAGTACAAATCGCGCGATATTATAGTTCCTCTTTATAAATCATTAGTTAGACCCCATTTGGAGTACGCGATTCAATTTTGGAATCCGCATATGCGCAAAGATATAGACAAAATCGAAAGAGTTCAAAGACGAGCAATTAAGATGATTCCGTCGCTTAGGTCAAAGTCGTACGAGGATAGGCTTAAGGAGTTAAAATTGACTACAGTCGAGACTTGGAGGCGAAGGGGTGATGTAATCCAGGTGTTCAAAATTATGAATGGGTTCGATAACGTAGATTGAGATAGCTTTTTCAAAATATCTCAATATAATAGGACTAGAAATAGCGGGTGTAAGTTGACAAGTAGAAGGTTCGAGACAACAGTTGTCAAAAACTTTTTTACGCACAGAATAGTAAATTGCTGGAATAGTTTGCCGGTAGAAGTAATTAGTAGCACGCAGTGGTGTAGTGCTAAATAAAGAAGTGAGGGAACGCATTTTGAAAGTGTTACTCAGATGCGGGGGGGACAATGGCGAGCGCGGCGAGCCCATACAGCTGGGGGTCCGGGGGCACTGTAAGCCCCCCGGGAAATCTTTTGAAATCTGACCAATTTCAGGGATATTTTGAGGTCATATGCACTTCATATTAGGATATATTCCAAGGTTGAAGATGCAGTATTTCCAGTGTCATTAGATATACGACATCCAGTACGATCAATAAAAATAGCTAACAACTGGAATGATTAACAAAAAAAGTTAACAACTGGTACGGCGTGGTGACTGTTTCACCAGATCTTTATAGGCTAGCATTGCCTCAGTCGAAGCTAAAAGAAATGAAGCAGTTAATGATTCTTTCTCATATTTCTTCTAGGGGTGGGAATTAAAATTTCATGACGTTAGAGATTTTTAAGTTCGGATTTATTTGAAATAGTGAGGGAACGCCGTTACGTCTACCAAAAAAAGTAAGGGAACGCCGTTCCCACGCGTTCCCACAGCACTACACCACTGGTAGCACGTCTATAAACATGTTTAAAAATCGATTAGACGTATATGTTGATAGAGTGGGTATAGTTGGTTCTAGGACAGTTCTTACCAGGACAGCTCATACCAGGACAGCTCATACCAGGACAACTTATACCCAGACAACTCATACCCAGACAACTCATACCCAGACAACTCATACCCAGACAACTCATACCCAGACAACTCATACCCAGACAACTCATACCCAGACAACTCATACCCAGACAACTCATACCTAGGACAACTCATACCTAGGACAACTCATACCTAGGACAACTCATACCTAGGACAACTCATACCTAGGACAACTCATACCTAGGACAACTCATACCTAGGACAACTCATACCTAGGACAACTCATACCTAGGACAACTCATACCTAGGACAACTCATACCTACGACAACTCATACCTACGACAACTCATACCTACGACAACTCATACCTACGACAACTCATACCTACGACAACTCATACCTACGACAACTCATACCTACGACAACTCATACCTAGGACCAGAAAAAAATGAAAAATTAATGAAAACATTTATTTTGTAAAATTAAAAATTAAATTTAAACATTTAGAATTCATGCAAGTTATTAATGAAAACATTTTGAAATGAAAACATTTATTTTTAAAATTAATGAAAACATTTATTTTTTTAAATTAAAAATTAAATTTAAACATTTAAAATTCATGCAAGTTTTATATATAGTACAGGGTGTCCGAGAATTATCTGTACAATTTTTGGCTGTTATTAAAAGTCAACCATGAAGTGTAGAAATTCCAGTGTGTCCATTTTACAGAGAATCTCATTAAGTTTTTTCTGATACCAGTTTTGACAAGTTTTTTAGAAATGTACGCGGGTGACAGACATTGATGATTTAAAAGCAAGAATCACAGCTGCTATTGAGCGAATTGATGTGGATATGCTGCAGCGTACATGGCAACATTTGGAGTATCGATGGATGTTTTGCGAATCACTAATGGTGCACATATCGAATGTTTGTAACAACGTTACTTTAACAAAAGAAACTTTTGAAAATACAGATTCTAAATAATCTTGTTTAAGAATTTACGTGTGTTATCAAGAATTTTATTAAAAGATGAAATTGTACAGATAATGTTCGGACACACTGGAATTTCTAAAAAACTTGTCAAAACTTGGTATCAGAAAAAACTTAATGAGATTCTCTGTAAAATGGGACAACACTGGAATTTCTACACTTCATGGTTGACTTTTAATAACAGCCAAAAATTGTACAGATAATTTCTCGGACACCCTCTATATATATATATATATAATATATATATATATATATATATATATATATATATATATATATATATATATATATATATATATGCCCAGTTAGGTTCATTGAATGCCCGGTTAGGTCAACTGAATACCCGGTTGGGTTCATTGAATGCCCAGTTAGGTCAACTGTAAGCCCTTGACGATTGGTTAGGTTTAGTCGTGATATTTTCGTTAAAACTAACGAAAATATCACGACTAAACCTAACCAATCGTCAAGGGCGTACAGTTGACCTAACCGGGCATTCAAATTTTATCCTATGTAAATAATGGTTCTCTATTTATTATATGTTTGCAATAAATAATAAATTTGTTGTTATTGTTTTCTTATCTTATTTTGGTTAATTTGCAGAGTTTAAACTTTCGGGGTGGATATAGATGAAAAGATCAACATTGGGGTGGGGTGGTAATTGTTGAAGAGAGTATGAGTTGTCCTAGGTATGAGTTGTCCTAGGTATGAGTTGTCCTAGGTATGAGTTGTCCTAGGTATGAGTTGTCCTAGGTATGAGTTGTCCTAGGTATGAGTTGTCCTAGGTATGAGTTGTCCTAGGTATGAGTTGTCCTAGGTATGAGTTGTCCTAGGTATGAGTTGTCCTAGGTATGAGTTGTCCTAGGTATGAGTTGTCCGGTCACGGGTATAGTTTAAGGTAGTAAAATTAAGGTTTTGTGGGGATAGATCCCACAGCCTCAACACAAGTGTTGTGGGATTAGGGAGCAGCATCTTGGTTAGGGGATACTCT